>LNAC01001489.1:18215-33675 GCA_002007465.1 Ailurus styani | reverse complement strand
GAGTGAAATAAGTCAATCAGAGAAAGACAATTACCATATGGTTTCATTCATATGTGGAACATAGGAAACAGGGCAGAGGACTGTAGGGGAAGGGAGAGATAACTGAATGGGAAGTCATCAGTGAGGGAGAAAACCATGGGAGACTCTTAACTACAGGAAACAAACTGAGGGTCCCTGGGGGGTGGGGGGTGGGAGGGATGGGGTGGCTGAGTGATGGACATTGGAGAGGGTATGGGCTATGGTGAGTGCTATGAATTGTGTGGGACTGATGAATCACAGACCTGTACCCCTGAAACAAATAATGCATTATATGTTAATAAGATAAAAAAAAGAAAAAAATATTTAGATGCTTCTAATGAGATCAGTTGTAGTAACTACCAAATACGATTTAAGAAATACTGTATAATGAAACATGTCTACATTTAGAGGACCTGCATAAATCACTCAGTATTCACATGACCATTGCATGATATTACAGAATCGTGCATAAAGATTGTTCAAAGTGTAAAATAGACCAATAGATTTTACCATAACCAGTTAGTTAAGTTTATTAGTAAGATTGCAAATTTCATATCGCAACTAACTTTTAAGAAAACTACGACTTTTCATATTGTGTTGTAACGTCCAAGGAAAAATATCCACCGTTCTGTGAAGGGCTGTTAAAATACTCTTTCCCCCAGTACATATCTCTCTGAAGCTAGATTCTCTTTATATACTTCAACCAAAGTAACACACTGCAGTGGGTTGGATGGATTTGCAGATAGAATCTAGCTGCCTTCTATTAAGCCAAAACATTAAGAAGATTTCTAGAAATATAAAAGAGTGCCATTCTCCTCACTGAGTTTTACTTCAGAAAGTATGATCATTTTTTCATTTAACAGATGTTATTTATGTTAACATAATCCTTTCCTAATTTTAAAATGAATTATTTTTAAAGGAATTAAATGTTTTTAAAGTTTGTCAGTTATATCCATTGGTATTTTCCATATTACAATATAAAACAATTTGGTTTTCTTACAACTTTCAGGGATATAAAGGACTTTTGAAACCAAAAAGCTTAAGAACTGCCTAATGCATGGCAGACAGACTTGCTGCCTGCAGGCCAAATTTAGTTGGAAGGATCTTCAGAAATTGACCAGGGTCTATCTGCCTCATCACCCACATTCCCTTATTCCCTACTGCTTTTACCTGACCTAATGTAAACATTTATGTGTCCTGCCTGGCCTCTGGCCATTTCAGCTGCTTACCCTGGTCTAGTGAACACCAGAGAGGTGATCATAATTCTCTGTTAGTCATTCAGAAGTGTATAAAATTCTTCAGTTTTGTTAAGCTGCCACAGTTTCAACAGAAAAATCTATAATAGCCTGTTTCCTTTCTACCTGCTATTTCTATTTCCACTTTTAAAACCAGTTACTTGTAACCTACAGTTTGTCTACCTGCAAAGCAGCCTGGGTTAAAGAAAGTTGAACACAGTGCATTTCATCCTATGAAATTCTCAACCAGGAAACAAACAAACAAAACAACCTGAAGAATTGCTGGAGGGTTGCAGTAGACCATTAACAAGCCATAAACTAGGCCTATTTCCATATTCTTAAGCAGATGTACACACTTATATCTGTAGTATCAAGACAGGCATTTATTTATTTTACTGTCTCACAAACTTTGGTCAGGCCGTACATCATTTTAAGATAATACATGTCTTTTCAAACTGGAAATAAATGCAAAAGCCTAAAGCAGTAGGTTCCAAATGGGTCTTTATTTCTGCTGTGTCATTCAGTATCAAATTCAGCAGAGTTTTAATTTAGTATCGCACTTACCAGGGCATGAATAGTCATAAAATAATCATCTTTCAGGTGGGGCCTTGAAGTTGTTTGGCTTGCAGGAAATTGTTACGCTCTTGCTTTTTTGAGGAGAGACAAAGGTAGTTTTTGAGAAAGGACCTTGTACTATGTAGCTTTAACCCTTAGATTAAAAAAATGTTTCGTGTATCTACTTTCTAGCCTTAATAACATTTCAGGGAGGTTCAGTCTTATGCTTTTTTCCTTTTAAAACTAGTCCTATAAATTACCTTTATTTTTGATTTATAGACTGTTTGCTTTTATAGTCACTGGCAAGGTTCTGTGAATATCTGTAATCCCTTTACTGGGTCTTCGTGAACATTTTTATAGATACCAGTGGAATGGAAGAACAAGAAAAGGAAAAGAGGCGTCTTGTGATAGAGAAATTCCAGAAAGCACCTTTTGAAGAAATAGCAGCACAGTGCGAATCCAAAGTAAGTGAACAGATGGTAAAGGGGATGTAGGAAAAGTTTGATCTTGTGGACATTTTCTTGGTCATTAGTTGGTAGGTTCCACACTTTATGGAGAGCCACAGAACACAAGGAATGTATCAGGTGGGGACTGAAAACCCTGGCGGCCTGGCCGGGCCCGCCTCGGCCATCTGTACGTGTAGTGCAAGCCGATGGAGAAGGCGGCTCCCACACTGGATATTGAGGCTTGCAGTTGCTGTGGTACTTTTTATGCAGTGGTTTTCAGGGACTTAGCTGTGGGTATTTTGTTTATGTGTCTCTTGGTTTGTTTCTCCCAGTGAGACTAGGAAGTGGATGAAAGAGAAACTTGACATGAAATTCTAGTAGATGGGACAGAGGAAGCCAAAACATGAAAGCGCTCTGTACCGTCAGCTTCATGGTTGCACTTACGCTTTGTCCTTTAAATTGCATTTGTATTAGTACAGATGGGTATTTGGGAAATAAAAAAATCCCCTCTTAACCATTTTTTTTCTCCTTTGTAGGCAAATCTGCTTCATGATAGACTTGCTCAAATACTGGAACTCACCATACGGTAAGGATTTTATTACAACAACAGCAATAAAATAACAAAACAGAAATTGTTAAACCCCTCTATAGATTTGTGGCTGATTATGTTTAAGTAATAGTGCTTTTCCGTGAGGGCAAACCCAGGATCACGGGTGCCTCTGTCACGGTAGTCATTCTGTTTGGACGGACCTTGATAGCGTTGCTTCTAGTGTCCTCTGGCTGTGCTAGCTTTCCTCTTCAGATCACTCCTTCCTTCGGCGTGGTCCCGTGAGGAAATCTGGGTAATTTGGAAGACTCACATTCTAATAATACGTTCAACCAGGTAATTTCTCATATGTAACCACTTCGACCTCACAGTTCTTTCACAGCACAAGCCCGATTCTCCCTTTGCAGACAGCTCACTTCAGTCCTTAAACTTTCCTCAGTCATACCCATTTCAGTCCTGTTGTAACTTGATGTCCCAAATATCTGGTATCTAACATACTTCGTCATGTGGCTACATAGACACATAGCACAAGTAGGGAAGCACAAGACAGAGGGAGAGACAATGGCAGGTTCCCTCTAGGGAAAGCAGTTACGCGCCTCCTCCTGTGACCTCAGTGTGGACGCTGGCCTTTGTCTGAGGTGGCACAGCGGAGGACCCATAGTTCTAAGCTGCGCTTTTGGAATTTTTTTTATACATCAGCTGTATCTTTTATATTTTTAACTCAATGAGCTAAGTCTGTTTTGCTTCAAGCGCAGGACTGTATAAATGGGAGAGACAGGTGTACACTATCATCTACTTGCTTTTTTAGTTCAGCCTTTTTTCAGCCGTCCTGTGCAAGGCGTGTTTTCATCAGTACACCTCTTATTCTAGGCATTTCCCCACCATGCCTGCCACCCCCACTAAGCTCAGAATTACTCATTTAAAAAATTTCTGAACAGAGAATCAGTATAATATTGTGATATATGATATACCATAGATCGAGAGAAAATTGATGGCTGTGGACATTTACTTATTTGGTGCCTGTTAATTATAATAGTAATGGTCTGTTTTGTAATGGATCTTATGCTACATGTTTTCTATCTGATATTTTTGCTAATTCACACCACAGCCCTGAAAAGGTAGGTAGATGCTATTTTTTTGTTTTTCCCCTGCTTTCTAGGTAGAAACAATGAGGCTTTAGAGAACTTGTTGAAGGTCATCCGGCTACTGAGTGGGAAAATCAAAATTCAAATCCATAACTCCGTTCTTAAAAGGAATGTTGCTAGGACCCACCATATTACATTTAATCACACTGTCATAGCTATGTGGATTGAATATTTTAGAATGAGAATTATGACTAATTCTCTTTTATTGGTACTGTGGATCCTACTAATAACATTTATTGAGCACTTTCTACTAATAGTTATTTATTGAACACTTATGCTTTTCTAGGTACTATAGATAAGTACATTATTTCATTTAATATTTATAACAGAGCTTTAAAAGGGTAGTGATTAATTTTACTTGGCAGGTATAGAAACAGAGGCACGTAGAAGGTAACTTATCCGAGGTCACCTAATTAAGAAGGAGTAGTTCCGGATAGCCTACATGATGCAGAGTTTTTTGTTCTTGTTTGATGTATTTCCTCTTGTTCGTTTGCCTACATTCTAACTACCAGACAGAAGGGGTTTGTTTTCTCAAGAAAAGAAACAGAAACAAAGTCTTATACTTCAGTTTCCATTGTCTTTTCATTCCCTCTGACCCGAGAGCAATAAAGAAAATGATAAGAAATGCAAAGAAGCAGGAAAATACAGTAAGAAGAAGCAGCCCCAGAGATGACCCAGTTATTGGAATTAGTAAGCAAGGACCTAAAAATACACACACATACACTAAAGAATTTAAAGGGAAATATACACATTTTAGGAGAGAAGACGAAACTAAAAACGAACCAGGTCATAATGCAAGAACAGAGTGACACAATATGTGAAAGAATTTCATAGGATGAGCCTAACAGTATATTGGACATTTTAGAAGAATGCTCTGTAGTGCTCACGGGAGTATAAATTGTATAAACACTTTGTAAAACTTCAGCAGTTTCTTACAAAGTTAAACATATACCTGCTATTAATCCTGTAATCCCATTTCTCAGTATTTACCCAGAGAAATAAAAACTTCCATCCAAAGAAAGATACTTACATGAATGTCATAGCTTTTTTCGTAATTACCAAATGTCCATCAACAGGAGAGTGGATAAACAATAGACAAATAGTGATATTCTTAATATAGTGAAATAGTATTCAATAAAAAGGAACACATTTTTTTTTTTTTTGGTTTAAAAAAAAGAAGAAAGACATCTTGAGCAAAAGAAACCAGACACAAAAGCGTGTGGCTCATATGGACCATCCTTACAGGCTGTATGAATAGACTGTGTGAAATTCAGGAACAAGCAACACAAATCATTAGCAATAGAGATCAGAACATAGTTCTTGGATGTGGGAGTAGGGAGAAATTGACTAGGAACACAAAGGAACTTTTTTTGAATGACAAACATATTCATTATCTTTATTGGGGTGTGATCACACGAGTGTATATGTTTTTTGATTCTTTCCAAACAGTATACTTAAAATCTGTGCATGTCACTCTGAAAATTATCCCTCAGTAAGAAAAGGGGGGATATTACAAATATTGGAATGGTGATTTCAAAATAATTATTAGTTCCCAGCAGAAAAATAGAAACAACTGAATAGCTTAAGAACAGTTTACTATTAGACAATTATATGAAGTTAATATTTGCATACATTAAATTCATTACTATATGAATGTTAATGAAAATGTATTCTCATATATTCGTAACTATGAAACAATAACAAACTCAAAGAACTATATATGACTTGTATAAAATAACTATAAATCTCTGAGATGTATAGGAATACTTCACAAATGAAAACTCATGCCTTGCTTTGAATAGAAAGTATCTTAAAGATACTAGTTTTTTTGCAGATGAATCTGTAGTTTTAGTCATAAAAAATCATAAGAGATTTTTTGGTAAGTTTTTAAGCACTTGGCAAAACAAAACCCAAAACCCAAAAGGTTGAGACTCAAATAGTACAATTGTGGAAAAGCACTAGTATCATAACAAAAAAAAATTTATTTTCCCGTATTGATAAGAGAAAAACTTCTGAGTACAAATATAGACAGTGGGCTCAAATAGACAATCTCTTTTAAAAGAAACAAAATGGATACTAAGTCTTTTGTAGATGTCTTTGTGTTATATAGCACTAGTAGTAACCCAAAAATTAAAAATAGAAATAGGAATGAATCCCCTTTCACGACCAGATTGGCAGAGATTAAAAAAAGAAGAAAAAAAAGAGAACAAATATACTCCAATGTTGAAAATATAAATTACTAGTATTCTGGCAGTATGTATCAAAGTCAAAATTATGAGTATGCTTTGATTAAGAAATTGTGCGTGTAACACTATAAATCTAGAGACAATCAGGATTAAATGAGGTGTGTATAAGAGTAGACCTCTGAACATTATAATACTGGAAAATGGAAATCAACCTTCATTTAACCACTGGATTAGGTCAGTCACAGTGTATCCACATGGTGAAGTACCATGCAGTCAGCAAAAAGGACAGCATAGGGGCATATAAAAGATTTTTCTGCTCATGAAGCAGAGCAAGCTTACCAGAATGGGTACAGTGTACTCCTGTTATAAAAAATTATACACACACATACTCAAAAGAAAATGTCTGGTTCAAATTTAAGAACGGCTTGACAAGCACTGTGGTCTTTTCCCCCACGTAGGCTTGTTGCTAGCCAGCAGCGATGCTGCGTGTCTCACTCTGCTGTTTGCAGGTAGTTAGGAGAGTGCTCTGAGAAATGAACAGCTTTCCAGTGTACCCGTTGACCGTGGCTTGTTCTCTCTTACAGCCCTCCTCCCAGTCCATCAGGAACGCTGACCATTACTTCTGGGCATGCCCAGTACCAGTCCGTCCCAGTCTATGAGATGAAGTTTCCAGATCTGTGTGTGTACTGAGTGGCTCATGAAGATCTCAGTGTAGGATCTAAAGCCGAAAAATTAAGGCCATGCTGAGATTTCAGGGTTTACTTAATGCATATTAACATAATTCTTGAGAGTAACAGTGAGACTTCTCTTCAACCAAATGCACATTTAACCTAATGTGGTGTGGCGCACACCACATTAGAAATGGTGGAGCCGTCCATGATTTAGAATACTTTTAAAGATGGATTTCTGCCACGATCATTTCTTTTGCAGTTCCACCCATTGGCTTTTGAAGTTGGACATATATCGATCTCCCATTATTCCATAGTTAAGCAGTATATTTTAAACTTTTCACAAACATGTAATTTTAAAAAATATTATACCTCCGGAGGGTTGAAGATGTATGAAGTGTCTACTGTATTTCTTAAACATCTACACAACTGCTTAGAAATAGAATTGCTTTTGTGTTTGGTTATCTGCAAAAGCAAATACATGCAAATATATTGCCAATCTTGGGGCTGCAAAACTGTTCTGTGGCTTGTTGCCCCCATGTTTTAGATGTTGTGATCTATAATAACATGTGATAGGCATTCCTCAACTTGTTTATGGTAATAAGACATCTGTTGAGTAATAGTCCTAGAATATGACCAACCCTAAAATCGCCATACTTAAAAGTCTCTAGTTCTTGTAATACTGTGTTTTCTGCCAAGAGTTTGACCATTCTACTTGAGAGAAGCTTGGAGCTTACTCTTGGCATTCCAAACTGTGCAATATTTTTTTACATCAGAAGATGTATTAGTTTACAGACTATACTTTGAAATTATAGTAATATTTTGCTGTGGTTCCATTAATTAAATCAGATCTATATTTAGTGTAGGAAAAAAAAGACCTTTAAAACAGCTACTAGTTCACCTGTGAAGACTGTGTACAGTTTGAGTTCTATCAAAAGCACATGATTTACATTTTTATATTGTGCATTGTTTAAAATCTTCGTAGTCAGAATATTCTCCAAATGGACTTCTGATTTGTTAAGATTTGAACTGTTAAGTTGTATGCATCTGTTTAGGATTTGTTCTATTACATTTGAAAAGAGTGCCTATGGCTTTAGCAATCAAGCGTGCTAAGGATCGTCAATTGTGAGCTTCTGTTGATTTAAGCTACCAAGGTCACATGTGTACTCTATACATGTGCTTACAGACCTGCAGTGTTTTCTTAAAATTATGTGCATTTTAGTGAATTCCATCACACAGCAAAAATGAACGACTTTCTTTGCAAGTCTTATAAAATTCTCGGAGGACATTTTTGTAGAATAACCTCTCTGTAATTGTATTGCCTCTTCAGATTCAGTTTCTTTTTGCAAAGAACAATATACATATCAAAAAGTGTAGCTCCAAAACTAATTCAGTTTTTATCTTTTGTTTTTGTTTGAAAAGTTACTGTGAGATAGGCAGGTTGTAAGTTTGTGTTTATGATTATTGAGCACCTGTACAAGAAACAGAAAAAAGTCAGGAAGTGACAAAAGAACAAGCATACCCCAGATTTTTTTTTTAATAGGCTGAAGTACAGCATCTTGAAACACCTTGCAAAATATCCTAGTCATTTAAACTCATAAAATAATACTCAGCTCTCCTGGGCAGTGTGTTAAATGTAGGTAAACAAGACCTTGTTTTCAGAATAATAGTGCAGGCGTTGAATGGCCTTGCAGCGGTCACTGTAACTTTGCCTCTTGGTTGGGTAAAATGTGTCATCATATAATAGGCCGAGTTTTCTGTTTTTTATTTCCCTTTTTTCTTCTGTATTTTTAAAGAAGTGTATTACTTTTTGTGCATTTAAAAAAATCTAAGCAGGGGGACATGCAAAAACAATCATCATCCACTTGGATGTCATTTTATAGATTAACACTGTGTGCTTTTGTATGAAAAATATATATAATTTAATAGTATAAGTAAAAGATCTATATTCATTTGCACTCATGCAAACAAACTTTACAAAATTACATGTTTTTCTGTGGTTTAAAAAATGCATGTATTGCATGTAAAGGAAAACCATTTGAATTAATGTTTATCACATCTTTCTCTTGGTCTGTTTGTAAACTGTTGATGTGTTTGCAAGGTTTTTTTCTTGTTGTTGTTTTTAAATCACAGTAGACGTCTGTATATCCTGGATGACTGAACTGGTCTTGTTAATAAAGATTCCGAAGAAGTGGGTCTTCTCTTTGGTTTGTCCTTTCCAGGAAATTGCAGGACATCCTGCCAGGTAATGAGTGTGTGTTCTGTATTATAGCCAGTTTGGAGACTGAAAGTTTAGGATTTGTTTGAAGTTCACCGTATGGCTATATTTTTGTAGATATTTAAAACTCTTAATAAACTGTTAATCATTCTCTTTTTGCTGCATACACTTGCTTCATTTTTTTCCTTGGCATTGAATAGCTAACATGTCTACATTCCTTACATTTGTGTTGACTTTGACTTCTTACATAGAATTTGATTGTCATTGGTGTTTACCTGAATATACACACACACGTGCACACAACACAAACACCCCTTAATGCTTCTGAACTCATTATCTTTTAGAATAATACCATACTTTACCAGCAATTAACATTTCTCTTCCTCTTATCTGAAAGTGGGACTCATTTTTCTTATTCATGCCAATATATGCAATAAATGTAATAAAGTGAGTTTTTTTGAAGTGCAAAAATTCACTTTGCAGTTCGTTTGTAAGCAATAAAACAAAAATTACTTCTGGATATGTATTTATAATAGCTATGACATTTACTAAGTTAAGTTTATTTAATATTTTGCTTTAGTTAAAAATGAAGAGCTTTAGTAAAAATCAAGTTGCCAGGTGGATGCATCCTCACATCCATAGAAGATTCCGAACCGTAACTGCTGGTCACGAAGAGATGCAGCGAAGGCAGAGCTCGTAGTGTGAGCTGGGAAAGCGTGGTGGTCTTCTCTGCATCAGTTTTAATGTTTGCATCTCAACCCTCTCTACTTTTGTTGTATCATTTATACAAAGCCTCTAAGAAAAACAACAACAACAACAACAAAAAACAGTAGAAACTCTAGTTCCCTCTGCCACCCTGGCTTGCTTATTCTACCTCCAGGAAGCTGTGGTATAGAAGCAGTGGTCTGTATTATGTGCTGTGTCCCAGGCTTTCTTTCCAGCCTTAACTGGAAGAAAGTTAAGATCCTGTCCAGCTGTTCTGAGAAATACTGATTTCAAACACCAGGTTCATATGAATGAAAAAATAGAGCCAAGGTAGAGCAGCAAGCGCTGTCTCCTCCTTCTGCTGTAAAATTTGCCTTTTACTTGCACTTTGAGCCACAGGCTCTACTTTAGGAGAACTTGGGCTGAGACAAAGGCTTACATGCGGGGACTATTCTGGGCTGCGATCCAGCAAACCCCGCCAGGGCCTGGAACTGTGAAATGCAAGGAGAAAAGGCTCATGAAGAGGACTTACATAGGAACTGTCCATCACCATAGGTGACTGGACGTCCGTCCTGCTGGATGTTTTGATAAGGAGGCTTGTGACCTCAGAACGGGCCACCCTGGTGGTGAACGCCAGGGAAGTGTGTATCCTTTCATCGTCAAGGGTGACCTGTTGGCAACAATTCCCCCCCCCCCCCCGCCCATTTCTGGATTGTGCGTGCTTGAGTGCCGAGTGGTTTCCCAGGGTGCCCATGCTTCCTTCTCAGAGAAGTCCTGTGTCAGAACGCAAGAAGACCAGAAGTTCGGAGGGCAGACATTGTCAGATCCCACCTCTATGGACGAGGCAGGTTGGAGCCTGTGTGTAGCTGGTTAGCACAGCAGCGCGTGCAGTAAGAGGTCGGCGTTGGATGACGTCGAGTCGGGTCAGCAGTGCCCAGCAGAGCACCATCTAGTTTGGCATTTAAGGAGACTAAAGCTAGGAGCATCAGGTTGACAATTCCACACTTCCCCCATCTTGCTTAAGGGTCAATGAGTCGAGGGATTTTTAAAGATGGGAGACTTTAGGGCATGTTTGCATGCTGATTAGATTGATACAGAAGAAGAATAAGTTGGTTCAAAAAGGAAATACTGGGGTGCCTAGGTGACTCCATCAGTTAAGCATCCAACTCTTAATTTCCACTCAGGTCATGAGATCAAGCCCTCCGACTGGGCATGGAGCCTGCTTAAGATTCTCCCTCTCCCTCTGTCCCCCCAACTCCACCACCACATGCGTGCATTCTCTCACTAAAAAAGAAATATTTACAGGAGTCAAACCGGAGAAGGCAATAGAACATTCATTATACACAGAGCCTAGTTGAAGGGATTAACCTTTGAGTAAGGAACACTTCATTGTAACAAGAAGGAAGAGAGAGACTCCAGGTAATTTTGTAGCTTTGGCAGCAAGAAGAGGAGGGCATTCCCACTGGAAACCTTCAATTTTCTCAGTGGAATATTAGCTGGGTCCTTTGTTGCCAGACAGTTCTCCATGTATCTCTGCATGTCGTGTGAGCATGCAGACACCAACAGCCTTTATTCTGGACTATTTTCTCAGTGTATTCTAGCAAACAGGCTTGACTCTAGGAAGGTAGGGATGGTGTCACCCTTTGGAGCCAAGGGCAGACCTTACTGTCCTGCATAAAGATACTGTGTTTCGGGGTGCCTGGGTGGCTCGGTTGGTTAAGCATTCAAGACTTGATCTCAGGGTCTTTGGTTCAAGCCTTGTGTTGTGAAGCCTGCTTAAAAAAATGTTCTGGGGTAACAGGCTAGCAGCCAATGTGTAGGTTAGGGTCCCTAAACTCGCTTCTCCCGGTAAGGAAGCCTGCCTTGTGTGGAGGTGTCACTTTGCCTTCTGCGGTGCCCCAGAGCTTGAGGAACCAGCAGAAATACTGAGACTCTGGCTCCTGCCTTTACTGTAGACCACAAAGTCCTTTGTCTCTGACCTGGGGGTGTCTCGTGTGCTCTGCCAGCATCCATTACACAGATGAACTTACGAGTTGAAAGGAAGGTGAAATCTCAGACCCTTCAAAGTCCTAGAGAGTTTTGATCTGAGTAAAAGCAGGGGAGCGGAGGTCTGATGAGAGGAGATAAAGCGCCAACAGTGGTCTTAGCAGAAAAATCCACTTTTTAAGAAAAGGTTGGTCATCCACAGGAGGTTTCCTGGTTGGGAACCAGAGCGCAGTGGGTCAGCTCTGTCCCTCTCTTGAGCAACATCCAGCTGCCACAGGTGAAGATGTGGAGAGGGCGTGGTTACCGCACAGGTGGCCAGCCTGGCCCTGGCAGTGGACCGTCGGGAGCTTGCTTCGGGCTGAAGGTAGGAGGCCAGCCATGCATTAGTTGAAGCCAGGTCCCCCTCTGCACTGGCACCTGCATTTCTTTGCCTGAAGGCTTTCTCTGCCTTGGAGCCTGCTTTGCCTGTGTGCAGCAGGCCAGAAGGAGATGTCACCATCCCCAGGAGTAAAGGCTGATCTGACAGAAGCTGATGTCCCCATCTCTCTCTGCTCTCTGTGTAGCGTATTCTAGTTGTGACTGGCTTGGTAAGGCACCCTTCACTGGCTACCTTTCCTGCCCTATTTCTTCGGCATCTGCACATTCTTTCCCTCACTTGGCAACTAAACTTGCTCTCGAGTTCTTGTCAGAGGGTTCACTTCTGGGGGAACCCAGCTTTGGCTGTTAAGGTCACCTGGTGAAAAAGGTACCAGTGTGTTGGATTCATCAAAAGGTGCTCATCACGGGGCACCTGGGTGGCTCGGTGGGTTAAGCATCTGCCTTGGCTCCGGTCATGATCCTGGGGTCCTGGGATGGAGCCCACGTCAGGCTCCTTTCTCAGCGGGGAGTCTGTTCTCCCTCTCCCTCCCCCTGGCTCGCTCGCTCGCTCACTCACTCACGTCTTCAAAGAAAAAAGTTGCTCATCACATGAATCCTCTGGAAAGCAAGGAAAGATGTCTGCTATTGGTTTGGCACCACCACCTTTTAATTTCTTAACCTTGTTGCCAACTTCAGAATATCTTCCTGCTGTGAGGTCAGCAACACTGAACTCTAGCGGCTCTGCTTTCCCATCAGTCTGAGGAACAGGCAGGGACTCTTAACCATCTCACTACCAGACACGTGATGCACAGGGATTGAGAACCAAGGATGTAATGTGAACCAAGGAGTTTGAGTTCCTTCCTATCGAATATGGAGGGAGATTCTGGTAACACGACCTTCTGCCTGGTAACACAGGAGAATCTCTAATGGGTCGGTGAGGGGCCGGTGGAAGGATGGATATAATTTCAGGTTTTTACAATGATCGTGATACTAATCTGCCTCTTGGAATCACTCAAATGACAGGTGTGTTTTTAGGGGCACATAGCAGAGGAGCTGTCATTTCAGTCTCTGGCACATACCCTTGGGTTATTGGTGTCCCACTGGTGAGCTTCATAAGATTGATTAAATACATTCCTTTTTTTTCCCTAGTAGAAGGAAAAGTAGCTTTCCGTGATGAGAGAGTGGGGATAATTTGGCTCCATGGCTCTTGTCATCTTATGTTTGACATCTACTCATGCACTAGTATCTATAGCATTTCTTCAAAATAAAACCAAAACCACCACTGATGGGAGTTTTTATTCAGCTCCCCGCGTGCACTGAAGGAAGTACAGAACACATGCCCACGTGAGCTGACAAGCATCACAGTGCACAGGCCTTGCCGGCTCTTCAGCCCCTGAGCCCATGCTGAGGATGGGACGACAGAGGCGCAAAGAGGGGACAGTAATGGGAGGAACCTACTGTGGGGGGCGCTTGTTGCTTCCTCCAGGGATCTCTCTGGGGCCATGTCGCCTGGTGCCCACAGGGCCAGGTGACTTCCCCAGAAATCTTCTGGTTCTTCTCAGGCCCTCAGTGTGGGGCATGGCCTCCTCGCTGTTCTCCTCAGAGCTGGAGCCAGGGGAGGAAGCTGCAGGCACCCCAGGCATGCTGTCCTCGCAGGAGAGCTGGTGCCCCTGGCACTCTTGTGTGCCCAGTGACTTGAGGCTTTGGTTAAAGAAGGCAGAGGCCACGCACTCGGCTGCCGTCTGGTCACAGGCACAAAGCAGCTTCGCACACAGGCTCTGCCCCACACCTTAGAGGACAAGAACAGAGTAGCGGACATGTGATGTAGGGTGGCATGTGGCCAGCCTGACTGCCCCTTCAACCCTGTCCCCCACCCACCATTTGGGAACCTTGCAACTTCCAGCATCTGTGATCTCCCTGCGGGGAATATTCTCACTCTTTCCTCCTGGTGAATTCTTGTTTGTCAAGAGCCCCCTTGGCATCCCCTCCTCCAGAAAAGCTTCCTTGAGCCCCCAGGGCAAAGGGAATGTTTTCCTCATGGGCTCCCATCAAATCCCACCCAGGGCTCCTTCTATCCCTGTAGATAATGGCATCGTGCGTGAATCATCTGTGTCTGTGTTTACCTTTCCCTCTCGACGGAGAACCTTGCTGGCAGAGCCCATGTGTTCCAAGAACCTAAGTCGATCCTTGACCCCTATTTCCTGAGTTGGCACTCAGAAAATATTTGTTGGCCAGAACTGTTAAATATCTTCCTTACTTCTCTGGGCCAGACCTTCCCCTTTGTCAGAAGGAAGTAGTTCCAGTGCAGTCTATTTTAACATGGCCAGGTAAAATGTGGGATGCCTGGTTAAATGTGAATTTCAGATAAATATGTTCATGTAAGTATATCCATTGGGGGTATACTTACACTAAATATTTGTTGTTTATCTGAAGTTCAAGTTACTGTATTTTTATTTGCTAGATCTGGCAACCCTACCCTATTTCTTGAATGTTTGAGTTGCATGCCTTGGGGGTGGGGATGGATGTCATCGGACTCAGAGGAAGTAACGTGTTTGAAGGTAGTTAGATAGATACGCCTCCGACAAATATTATTCTTACCTGTAGTTTTCAGTGAAGCTAAAGATGCATTTGTTCTAACTTTTTTCCATCTGAACCTACCTTGAAGTAAAAAAATCAGCCAGGTTTTTTTCTCAGCACACAGACCCTCTAATTCCTACACTGTTGCCTTCCAACACAAGGAAGCTAGAGGAGGGGCAAACGCACGCAGGACCAAGAGCAGAGTGGACACACGCGAGAGCCTGCTCCTCGCGCCACTCTGGGCCTCGTGTCGGGACGGCACGGAGCAGGCTCTGCCCTCAGTTCTCCTGCCCCAGCACTGCGTCGGGTACCGGACACTGCTCCCGGCTCATGGGCAGCCGACCTGGGGCCCTGGAGCCCCACAGGAGTGCCGACCCCCGGCGCGGTACTCCTGGCTTCCTCGAGGCCGCAGGGAGAGCGACGGACCCTTCTCCAGAGGAGCGGGTGGGCTCCCATGGTACGATGGCCTCACGCGATGACAACAGCCTGATCCTGTCCCTTGTGGCCCCTCGTGCCCCAGCAGGACCGACGTCAAGTGATCCTCTGGCGCCGGTCCCGCTCCCCGCTCACCTGGCACCACAGCCATCCCCCAAGCCCGTTTTCCGTTCCTACACTGCCCGGAGTTCCCCAAATGCCACGATTTCCCTTTTCTCCCTTCTCCTGGAACGTCCGCACCCGGCGTGGCCATCCGGGGACCTGGCAGTGTCTCGTAAGCTCCTCCTCGGCACCTCTTCGGACTCGGCTCGGTTCTCCCCCTCCCCCACCTTCGGACTCGGCTCGGTCCTCCCCCACCCCCACCTTCGGACTCGGCTCGGTC
>LNAC01001489.1:0-17907 GCA_002007465.1 Ailurus styani | reverse complement strand
CGCCTGTCTGTCTGTCTGTCTTCCGGGCTGGGCGGCCCCGAGGCAGGGCTTGTGTCTCCCGGTTCCCGGAGAAGGCGTGCGGGGTCGACGACGGGGTGGCGGGCGCAGCCGCGGCGAGGGGCGCGCGGGCACCCGGCTCCCGGGCGGGACAGGCGCGCGTGGTCCGGCCCCGAGGGGGCGCCCGCCGCTGCCGAGGAAGGACGGAGCAAGGGCGGGGGCCTCCCTGGAGGCAACGGAGGACGGGAACAAGCCCTCCCAGGACACGCGCCGGGGTGCGGCGACTTCCAGCCGCAGAGCCTGGAGGAAATGCCTCCGCAGCGTGGACGCGGAAATCAGGCCCCGGGTGCGTGAGCTGGAGGCTGGCGCCCAGGGGCGCCGGCAGAGGCCGGACGGGGGCGGCGGGTCCCTCAGGAAGGGAGCAAAGTGCCCCGGGAGCCCCCGGCCCGAGGAGTGGGTTCTGGGTCCGAGGCCTCGTGGTTTTCCAGGCCCCCCTCGCGCTCCCACCCCCCACTGCTTGCTGCGGCGTGAGCTCGGCCTCGGCCGCCGCCTCGGTGAAGGGGGACTCGGTGCCTCCTCCCGGGATCCGTGGGGCGACTCACTCTGCTGATCCAGCCCGAGAGCCCGGGCGGCCCCCCGGCAGCCGCTCGCTCAGCGGGGCTTCTGTTGCCCCCGCTCTCACGGGCGGCAGCCGACGCAGCGCCCGAACTCCGAGCCCTCGGACCGATCCGTAGGGACCGTGCCTCACGGTTCAGAAGGGTAGTAAATCACGGTGCAGACGAAACATGGTTGTGCAGTCATCGGGAGGCCCGAGCCCTCCGTGATGCCGCACCCGCCCACAGCACTTACACTTGGCCGTGCCGTCCGCGCACAACACCGGTGACCGAGGACGCCTCTCGAGCCGGCAGCCCAGCCGCCTCACCCGCTCCAGGCAGCAGTGGTGGGAAAAGCAGCACCTAAGACCAAGGAAAACTCAGCTGACTCCGTAACTCCTTCAAGGCCTGCCTCTCCCGCAAACCCTACGGCAGTGAGAGAGGCCAAGGCCTCCGTTGCAGCACACGCAGGACCACCACGTATGGTGGTTTAGGTTGTGCACTTCTCAAAGACGCCCGATCTAAAACCGTGTCAGTCACACTGTATGCATCCTATTTAAAAAATTCTTTGTATTCTTATGACTCTGTTGATTGCAAAGATGATTTGCATATTTATGACAATAATTTGCATCTGTCGTGGTGGAAAAAAGAGCCTGAGAAAAGGGTGCCATTTTTAGTTTACACGAAGGTACCAGATGGACTAGCAGTGACCCCGCTCCCTCTAACCTTTTACCTAATAGAACAATTAATCCCACATCCATAGGGCACCCCCTTTGGACCCCAGCCTTGAAAGAGAGCAGACCAATGAACTTGAGCATAAATAACGAACAACATCTAAGACAGCGTCCAGCATGGAGCAGGGCCTCGGTAGCCATATGGGAATGAAGCCGTGTCTTGCTTTTTAGACACCCCTGCAACAGGGCCTGATAAAGCCTCGCCGTCTCCAGTGTCCCCCAGCCCCATAGATACCCAGAGGACTCTTGAGATGGCGCCAGCCCGGAGGAGCTGCCAGTCTCCCCAGATCCTCCCATCGCCCCTCACCCCATCCTCAAATAGCTCCCACATGGCATCAGAGGCCACCGCCAGAGCAGGGCTCCATCACGGCCGGCTGCCCTTTTGTAGAGTTTGTGCCGAGCCAACTATCAGCTTCCCCTGGGGCCAGCGATGGGGGGAGCACCTCGACCATGCCTGCCATGGTGGCCGATGGCAGGAGGTCTGCGTCAGCTACGAATGGTCACCCCGCTCTGCTGAGCCACACTCTCTGGTGTGTGCGCCTGCCTGGGGCGGGTGGTGGTGCAGAGCTAATTTCATAGTTAAAATCTGAAGTCATTGAGTGAATCAGAAATCACCTATGATCAAAATACCCTTAAAAGTCACCCAAATTGGGCGCCTGGGTGGCTCAGTGGGTTAAAGCCGCTGCCTTCGGCTCAGGTCATGATCCCAGAGTCCTGGGATCGAGGCCCGCATCGGGCTCTCTGCTTGGCGGGGAGCCTGCTTCCTCCTCTCTCTCTGCCTGCCTCTCTGCCTACTTGTGATCTCTCTCTCTGTGTCAAATGAATAAATAAAATCTTAAAAAAAAAATTAAAAAAAAAAAAAAAAAAAAAAAGTCACCCAAATTGCCCAGAATGTAAAGTAAACATGGTTTTGAAAAGACATCCTTGGGTGCCTGGGTGGCTCAGTGGGTTAAAGCCTCTGCCTTCGGCTCAGGTCATGATCTCAGGGTCCTGGGATCGAGGCCCGCATCGAGCTCCATGCTCAGCAGGGAGCCTGCGTCCTCCTCTCTTTCTGCCTGCCTCTCTGCCTACTTGTGATCTCTCTCTCTGTGTGTCAAATAAATAAATAAAATCTTTAAAAAATAAAATAAAAGAAAGAAAGAAAGGAAGGAAGGAAGAAAGAAAGAGAAAGAAAAGACATCCTTGCAGAAAATGAGATCAATTTGAGTAACTCTTCCTTGGTCACGGCGATGGCTTTGTTTTAATTTTTTCCCCGTGGAGGCCAGGGAAGCCATATTGTAACTTAATTGCCTGCTGGTCAAATCTCATGTTTTTGTGAAATACGGCCAGTGGTCCATGGGGTTCAACAGGACACAGTGACTTCTGCCTGGACTTTTACCTCTTGCTTTGTCTCACTGAGGGCTATGGCCTCAGGAACAATATCTTCATGGTTCTTCAGAGAGTGGAGCCCACGTCGTCGAACTTCCTAATGTAGACACACTTGTGATTCCACAGTGTGGTATACACTCTGCTGGAACAGACACGTCTTCAGGGTCACCCGGTGGGAGCTAAGTTTTGAACTGAAGCTGGCCTGTGCAGCAGAGACCCTAGCTTCCTCCCCACTGGATGCCCTGTGGAGCTTGGTCAGATGGTAGGGCTGGAAGGCCGTGAGCAGCGAGGGGAGAGAGGCCTAGGGAGGTGGGTGTCTGGGGGAGTGACACAGCTGGCCAGACGCCATCTGACCTGTAGGTGACATGCCCCGCGGGCCTGCCATCCCTGCAGCCTGTGTATTAACGACCCTGCGCCTTGTCTTTTCCCTGTCTCCAGTATCTTCTCTACCTGTGGATTTTCCTTCAGCAACCCCACCATCCCAAGGGTCCGACACCTTTTGAGCGCAGAGCCCACTGGCCAGGGGCCTTGACAGTCCCCACGTGCAGTCAGGTTTTGCGCCTTATCAACTCTACCCTCGGAATATTCCTGCAACTCATGTCTGGGTTGGCTCCTCCACTGCTCCCTCTGTTTTGACCACCACATTTATGATATTGGTGGTCTTTTGGTTGAAGTGCCCACCTCCTGCACCCCGCAGATCGTCTGGGGCACTGGCAGGTTGTTTTGAACTGCTTTGTTCAGGTTTAACCACTTGTGTCTCCACCACCTAGCATAGTGCCTGGCACAGAGCAAAGGCTCAAGAAAGGGAGGTTGAATGGATGCATAAATGAGTGAATGGATTCACCAATGCACGAGATCACGGGAGATTCTTCCAAGAGTGGCAGATATAAAATTGAGCCATTATACCTAAAAGTTATTGAGAAGCTGGGGCACCTGGTGGCTCAGTCAGTGAAGAGTTCGACTTTTGTTTTCTGCTCAGGTCGTGATCTCGGGGTCATGAAATCAAGTCCCTCGTTGGGCTCTGCCCTCAGCACAGATTCTGCTTAAGACTCTCTCTTTCTCTCTCTCTCCCCCTGCCCCTCCCCACTGCTCTCTCTCTCTCTCTCTCTGTCTCTCTCTAAAAATAAGTAAATTTTTTAAAAAGATTTTATTTATTTGTTTGATAGATAGAGAGCGATCACAAGTAGGCAGAGAGGCAGGCAGAGAGAGAGGAGGAAGCGGACTCCCCGTTGAGCAGGGAGCCCGATCCCAGGACCCTGAGATCATGACCTGAGCCGAAGGCAGTGGTGCCCTAAGTAAATCTTTTTTAAAAAAGTTATTGTGAAGCTAACTTTCATGTGGCCACCTGCAGGGCAAACTGAGCGGGGCTGCCAATTCGACATGTTGGTTGTTGCAAAATAGGCAGATTTGGGGTCTTCTGAAGGGTCTTTGCAGATGGACTCTCTTGGGGCCGCTGGGCGGTACCTGTGGTTAGAGCTAAAGGAGCTTAGACCCCCATGCGGACAGGTCAGCATCTGTCTGGCTCCGCCCCTTCACCCCTGAATGACCGCGACCAAGTCTGAGCCCCAGCTGCGCAGGACAGCGAACAGTCACCCCGAGGGAGGCGGTGCTCTCTGTGAAGGCTGAAGCCACCCCAGTGGGGAGGAGGGTTATCACCTCTAATGGGGGCCAGCGTGAGCACCACCGGCCTCCCACTCTCTCCGGTCCTACCTGTCTACCCTCGTCCCTACCTGTCCAGGGCATCCCTCGGCTCGCCTCGTCCCTCGTGCCCACAGTAACAGCCATAAGATTCAAATTCTTCTGGGCATCGGGATGTCAGACAAAAGAGCATCTCTCCGAGCTGAGGCATCACCCGTGTGTTGTCCCTGCTTCCCAGGTGCAGGAAGGTGAACCTGTCACAGGCTGACGAGAAACAGGGCTGTCAGGAGAGTAGGGGACATCAGGACAGAATTCACAGAAGTAGGCGTTGATCCAGATGGGTGCTGATCATCCGAGGAGCCCTGTGTCCTTGCCTCCTTTGCCCTTCTGGGAAATCTGCTGCAAGTTAGTCCCCATGTCTAACATCCTGTCTGGCATGAGTTGGCTTTCAGAGAGCATGTCTTCCTCGCCAGCCTTCTACGACTCTGTCCAGACTCCTGGTTAAATCCCCCTGAAGTGTGGGGGGCTGGTCAGGACCAGAGGTGCTCTTCGGCCGCATGTGATTGCTGAGTAGAGTGACCGCGTCCCCCTGAGGCCCTGGCAGTGCCCAGTGTCCTCCTAAAGGCGTCCTGGCTGCCCTCCTAGGCTTCCTGACAGCAGGTTGGTGCACTCTGCCTGGGTGCACCTTCAGAGCCCTTGATTTTTCTTTCTCTACCTCTGCCTCTGCCCCCTGCACCCTTCTCTCCGCCCTCGTCCCCTCCTCCTCTGCCAGCAACTTTGGCCAAAACTGGCTACAGCCCACCGTACAGACGCCACGATCACAGGTTCAGTGGTGGGAGTGGGGGGGCACCAAGAAGCCGGGGGACTTGTGAAGGGCTCCCAGCCCAGCCTCCCTCTCAAAGGCTGTCTTCCCCATCACTCTGCAGTGCATGCTGTGGAGGGCTGGCCTGCTACTAACAAAGCCCTCCTCTGTGGCCGTAGCTCCTTGCAGGTGCAGGGCCTCTGGTGGGGCCCCTGGCAAGAGGAGATTGAAAACCCTGGGATCGAAAGCCCAGGTGTTTCCTCCTTTCCAACAACCTCATGTGCACGGTGCCAACCTCTTCCCTTGGGGACCAGTAAGAGGGATGGGAGCATTAGGCCAGCGGGCCCTTTTCCCTGGCTCAGCAGTTGAGTGGCCATAGGAAGTCGGGTCCCCTCTGTGTCCCATGACCTCTGACCTCGCCTAGCAAGGGGTGGCCCCTTCTAGTCGCACCGAAATGAAGAGGTCACAGTATGACACTGTGACCTAAAGGCCTTTGTTACCGACCCATCCAGAGAATCTCAAGGCCGAGAGGACAGAGGCTTCTCTGCAGGCTCCCACTCACCTTTTCCAGTTGTCTCCTCCAGGCCACTTTTGGTGGTCGACGCAGCTAAGCCCGAAGACTTCAAACCGGCTGGGACCATGGTTACTCCTTTTGTTGAGACAACGATCTCTGCAGATCCTGAAAACACACAACATCATGGCTTATATTCAACAAGCAGTTCAGGAAGAGATCTGCAGATGGACACACAATCAAGCCCAAATGCAGATATTTCAGAAGAACAAAGTGTTAAGATAGTGTCCTCAATCTGGGCTTGCAGATGTCAGGGCAGAGTCTCAGGGATCCACAAATGTTACCTGAGAATTTCCAAATACTCTGTGATACAGAGAAGGAAACAATCAACAAAACTAAAAGGTAGCTGACAGAATGAGAGAAGATATTTGCAAATGACGTATTAGATAAAGGGCTAGTATCCAAAATCTACAAAGAACTTATCAAACTCAACACTCAAAAAACAAATAACCCAGTTAAGAAATGGGCAGAAGACATGAATAGACATTTTCCCAAAGAAGCCAGCCAGATGGCCAACAGACACATACAAAGATGCTCAACATTACTCATCATGAGGGAAATACAAATCAAAACCACAGTGAGTTACCACCTCACACTAGTCAGAATGGCTAAAATTAACAAGTCAGGAAATGATAGATGTTGGTGAGGACTCAGAGAAAGGGGAACCCTCTTGCACTGTTGGTGGGAATGAAAACTAGTGCAGCCACTCTGGAAAACAGTATGGAGGGTCCTCAAAACATTAAAAATAGAACTACCCTATGATCCGGCAATTGCACTACTAGGTATTTACCCAATGGATATTAAAAAACAGATTCAAAGGGGTATATGCACCCCAATGTTCACAGCAGCATTATCAACAATAGCCAAACTATGGAAAGAGCCTAAATGTCCATCAACTGATGAGTGGATGAAGAAGATGTGGTGTTTATATATATATGTATGTGTATATATATATATATATATATATATATATATATATATATACATACACACATATACATATAATGGAATATTACTCAGCCATGAAAAAGAATGAAACCTTACCGTTTGTAATGACATGGATAGAACCAGAAGGAATTATGCTAAGCAAAATAAGTCAGTCAGAGAGGGACAAATATCATATGATTTCACTCATAGGTAGAATTTAATAACCAAAACAGATGAACAGAAAAAAGGAAAAGAAAGAAAAAGAGAAGGAAGCCAACCATAGGAGACTCTTAACTATAGAGAAGAAAACAGGATTGAAGGAGGGGGATGGGCAGGGGATGGGCTAGATGGGGGATGGGGATTAAGGAGGGCACTTGTGATGAGCACTGGGTGGGAGTCCCTGAATTCTACTCTTGAAGCCAATATGACTAGAATGGCTAGAATTTAAATAAAAATTTGAAACAAAAATAAATAAAATGTACTAAAAAATAAATGGAACATAAATATAACACACACACACACACACACACACACACACACAAATACTCTGTGGTAACTTTACATTGGGCACGAGCCCATGCTAGACCAGCTGTGTGACATCTCATGACCAGATCTGTCCCTATGTCATATTTACTACCACACGCCTGTCAAGTGGAGGCCTAGCATGGTGTTTATAAGTGAAGAGATAAGAATGGTGGAGAAATGAAGCCAACTCCTGGTGCTCAATAACGTAGGCAAGCACAACCCACCTTGAACTGGGAATCCTGGAAGACCTTCTCATCATAGTCTGAGTTAAGTGCCAGAACCTTGCTGAGGTCAGTAAGGCTGTCGGTGATCACTCCCTGGTGCTGTCCAGGTTTGCCTTTGCTCTGTGTTGGCCCACCTGTTCTCTTGGCCAGAGGCAGTGACACCTCCAACCCAGTTTGGTCCAGCCAAAGGGGGCTTTGTGAGCTCTGCCCCACCATCTGCAGACCCAGAGCACTGGGTGAAGCCTGGGCATCTCAGGGACCCCCTGACTGGCAGTCTCTCCCCAAACCTGCCATATTGATTTGCTTCATACATCCAGGCTTCTGAGTCCTTGCCCAATGCTCTGTTTTCTGGGGGGTGGGACCAGGGCTTTAGTGGCCTTGCTGTACCCTCAGTCCTCTGGGTCTAACATCGTGCCTCACCCCCTTTCCAATCCCACCAGCAGAAACCCATGAACTGGTTTCTTTCCACCATGTTCCAGACTGCTGGGAGCTGACAGACTCTTTTTTTGACCAGACTTTAGCCAGGCTCCTCTGGGCCCTCTTCTCAACCAGTCCTCAAACTTGGCCTATAAGAACTGCAAACTCGCAGCACAAACTATTTCATCAACAGCCTGCCCACACAGTAGAAGACTTAGACCAACCCCAGCCTGGTTTCCCTGGGGTTGACCCAGCCTCCTGCTTCCCCTTATCTTCCTGCCCAAGAAAGCCCAGCACAGTCCAAAAAACTTAGAGCTTGAGACCCACACTGACCCAACACCTGGCTTGCCTAAGTTTTCAGAAAACAGCCCTGTATCCCCTTTTGGAATGTTCCCCTTTCCTGACTGGTGGAGTTCCGGCTTATTGTCCACCCTCCCATTCTCCTTCTAGAAGGCCCAGTCACCTCCATAGAGATGAGAGTTGAACGTGGTTACCCTGGAGAGCCTCTTCCCTGCTACGGAAACCTGAGTAAAATCTGTCCACCATTAACAAACGTCCAGCTCTGGTTTTGTTTTTGTTTTGTTTTGTTTTGAGAAAACACCCAGTCAGTGGAGTGGTGGAGTGGATAAAACCCAATTTTAGAGGTAAGGAAATCTGAATTTGCATTTTATCTCAGCCACATACTAGCTGTGCGATCTTGGGCAGATCACCGGCCTTTCTCAATCTTGATTTCCTCATTTGTAAAACTGAGTTAATAATACCTACTTTAGTGTTTGGATAATCCTTCTAGCTAAATGTCTAGCAAGGAGGAAAAAGGTAAGAGCAGCCATTAGAATCCTTCAGTGGGTGTGAAGACACATCTGATCTGGGGTTAAAGACTCCGCAAGTGGAAAACTGGACAAGCAGAGAGAGAGCCCCCAGAAGACCGTGTGTGCTCCTTGCTGAGTCTGAGTATCCTTCTAGAAGCCCTCACCCTCTGAGAAAGAACTCTCTGGATTTTTGGTGCTAATCAAACATGAGACCCCTCCCTCCTCCCCTTAGATGAGGGCGTGTGGCATTCATCACTCTGCCTGAATGGCTGCCCCATGTGCCGAACAAATTCCTCTTGCCCTCACACCTCCAGGCTGAGAAGGTCACTGTGCACCTGAGGGCAAAATTGGCCCAAGTCGCAATGCTCTTAGCTCTGACACTGGTGACCCATCTCCATAAATTCAGTTAAGATATGGGAATTCTGTCCAGGCCTGGTCCAAAGCTCCCAGAGTGAGAGGCCAGCCCAGCTAGGATACAAAAAACACCACTTTCAATTTCCATCAGAGAGGAAAAGGGGGAGAAATGAGCTACTATAGGTTTTTTCTATTAACATGTTTTTTTCTATTGACATTGTTCGTTTGCTTTTAAAAAGCAGTCCGCAGTATCAGCCATGGGATACGAGTAAGAGGGTAAGTTGTTTCGATTTTTCTTTAGGGCGATTTGGCAACATATGGATACATACATATTGTATGGCTACATGGAGCAATTACACCCTCTATGCAGTAATTCAACCTCTAGGCATTTATTGTGACTAATTAGAAGTGGATGGGTATAAAGCGTATATCTATTATTTATAAGAACAAATGTTGGAAATAATTGGCTAAATGCATTATGATATTCCACACCGGAAACCATGGCACAGCTGCCACTAAAAATCACGTTATAGAAAGATATTTAATGTCAGGAGAATATCATCTCATTGTTTAAGTGATACAGCTCAGACTACAAAGCCGTGGTGCCAAGTGATCTCAAACGCATCCTAATTACACTGCGTGGATATGCTCAGGCAGGCGGGAGAAGTCAGAAGAGAGCACCTTCAGATATTAAAAGCGGCTATCTGTAGACCATGGAAGTAGAAGGGATTTAAATAGAAAACAAAACACAGTTTTCCATATTTTTCTAAATGTGTCTTCATCAAGTAGGCGTACATTTCTTCCTACTCATGGATCTACCTTTTAACTTCATTTGTCTACTTTGGGGGGAGGTGGTATAAAAGTAAATTGGTCTCAATGTTTCCTCCATGTTTTAGAACACACTGGAGCTCATAAACGTACAGGGACAACCATTATGCACAGGCAGGAGAAGCCGAGTGTGCTTACCTGGAGGAGATGAGGTCCTAGCAGCTTCCGTGCCTTTCTGGTCTTGGCCCACTTCTGCCGACAAAAGAAGAGAGACAGGGTGAGTGTTGGCCCCAGCCTGTCCCACCTTGGTATCCGGGAGCAGTTCCCATCTCATGCGCTCAGGAGGCAACATTGCTCTGCCCTCGTCACCTTCCAGGGGAGCTGGTGATGGCAGGGTCCACGCTAGGCCGAAAAGACTGCCCTCCCCAGACACAGACGTGCTGGCAAAGGCAGCTGTAGCCTGCTGGGCTAGAAGCAGGTGCATCTTTGGAATACTTTAAGAAAGCAGACATCTCTGGAGTTTAAACAAACAAAAAAAATTTTAATCACGTATTTTTTTTTTAAAGATTTTATTTATTTATTTCACAGAGGGAGAGAGATCACAAGGAGGCAGAGAGGCAGGCAGAGAGAGAGAGGGGGAAGCAGGCTCCCCGCTGAGCAGGGAGCCCGATGCGGGCCTCGATCCCAGGACCCCGAGACCATGACCCGAGCCGAAAGCAGAGGCCCCAACCCACTGAGCCACCCAGGCGCCCAAATCACGTATTTTTGAACAAAGAGAAATAAGACAACACAATTTTGGATTCTAGTTCCTTGCTCTGCAGCTCCCAAAAGACTGCTGAGCCCTGGTTCTTGGTAAAATGAGTCTGTTGCTGCAAACAAGACTACTTTGGGATAGGGGGCCCAGGAAAGAAAGCTCATGGCAGTCTGATCAGGAACATTGATTGATACATGGATCCCGATTCAGTGACAAGGAGCCAGATTCGCATCAGGCCTGTGTTTGGATGATGAGACCTCTCTGGGAGAAAGGACCATCATGTCTCCTTGCTGGGGCTGATCCACAGGGGAGCACAGCTTAAGAGGGAGTTCAGCCTAGCAGTAAAGACAGACACGGTGGAGCCCTCAAACCCCAGCCCTGCCACCCAGCTCCCAGTCTTGGACAATTTCTTTCTCCAGGTCCATTTACCATCTCAGTGTGGAGGTTATGGCAATGATTTCACAGAGTTGTGGGAGCAAGAAATGAGATCACATATTCTAAGCAAGTTGTCCAGTGTCTTGCACGTGACTCAAGAGTGCACTGCTGTGTTTTACTGCCCCTCCAGAATTTCTGAAGAAGATGCTGGTCCAGAGTCTCCCCATGTTCTCTCTCATTTAATCCTCTGCCACCCTGAAGGACAGGGGTAACCATCCCTTTCCAGGGGCTGGTATGCAGTAGCCCAGCCCTTGGGCTGTTTTTGTAAATGACTCTTCCTATGAACCCATGCATAACCACCCAGTTACGGATTGTCTGTGGCTGTTGTCTTGCTATGATGGCAACTTGGATCATTGTGACCGAGACTGTATGGCCCACAAAGCCCAATATATTTACTCTCTGGCCCATTACAGGAAAAAAAATGCCCATCTCTGCTCTTCAAAATGAAGAAACTGAAGCTTCAAGAGGTTGAACCATGCTTCCAGAGTCCTACAGCTGAAAAATGGGAGAGGCAGGACTCCATCCCAAAGCTGCCTGAGTCCAAAACATAATTGTTTCATTCCACCTAGGTGAGTACAATCACGACCCCTATACCTTTTTCCTTCATAATTGATGTTTGTGCCTGCATTGAGTCTGCCTCCTTTTCTGGAGGGCATTTGTGGGCAGTGCTAGGTCATGGGTGTGAGTGCATGTGTGTTGGGGGACAAATTTGTCCTCAGTTTAGGATGGACGTGACCACTGTCAATCCTGCTGGGAATGGTTGCTGTGTGGGCAGGGCGCATGGTAAAACTTTCGCTTGGAGTATGTACAATTTCTTCTTTTTTCTAGACCTGGAGTCCAAGGCACAGGCTGTCTAGAAGAAGTAGGGTATGCGATGCCCCTGGACATGAAGGATAACCAGGGAGGAGCTGCACCATGAGCCCTGCTTCTGTTCTCAAAGCAGCAGCAGAGGAGAGAAATACACACACTTCTGGGGAGGTGGCTGTGCAGAGGGATCTTTCAGAGGCATAAGGTTGCCAGACTTGGCAAATAAAAATACAGAATGGCTGATTAAATTTAGATTTCCCGTGAACAACCAATCACCTTTTAGTATAAGTTTATCCCATGCAACTTCTGGGACATACTTATACGAAAAAAAGTATTTGTGGTTCATCTGAAAATCACCTTCAGATGGTTGAGGGTGAATGTCTTGCGTCTGGCAATTCTACTGAGGTGGGAGTAGGGGTGTGGGTGCAAGCAGAGCATATAGAGAAGAGATTTGGGGGTCAGGAGGAACTGAGGGTGGCTTTGGAATGATATTGGGGCAGTTTCAATAGGAAGCCAGGCAGGGGGCATTTTAGGGAAGCTAATTCCAGCCAGTAGGCAGATGGTACAATCAAAATGTGGGTAATTGGGTTACGCACTGGCCCCCTTGTGCTCACCTTCTCCTGAAAGGGCCTTTGCACCTGTGTCTATGGGCTCCATGGGAACCACTGACAAAGAAAGCTCCCAAATCAGTGACTGATGGGACACAGTGTCTCAACCAAGTACCACAAGTCCCAAAGGACAGGCTGGGAGTGCCAGACCACCAAGAGAGGAAGGGGGCCGTGGGAGGTATTGCCAGGCTAGGGCTGCTGGTTCTGTCTTAGGCTTCCCCTCATACATCTCCCAGGGTGTGGGGTGCCCAGTGGGGCCCCGGCTCAGGAGCGACTGGAGCCGGGTTCTGGATGGAGAGGTGACACTAGCAAACCCAGGCTGTGGCAATGACAGGCCTGCAGACCCTGAGGGTTTGTGGCTGTGGAATAGTACACCCCTACTTGGGAAGACCTCTGTTCCAGAGAGAGGCAGATGGCACAGAGTAAAGAGCGCCAGGCTCAGAAGGTACATAGAGGTAGGACACGCACACACACTCCTACTCACACACGTACACACACCTGCACCACCACACACCTGTGCACACACACACTCATATCAGCTTCTTTAACACATGTTGCAGCACTGGGAAGGAGACCCAAGCCCCAGGGGAGGAGGAGTGCTCTGCCAACATGCTCCTGGAATTTTCCGTTGGGACTGAGAGATCGTGTGAACACTGGTGAACGAGGAAGACAGGCAGAAGCTGAGCTCTTGCATTTTCCATGAGATGCATGTCTTAGAGTAGAAATGATCACTTTTGTCAGTAGACAAATATTAAGAGCCCACGCTGTCTTGAAAGGAAGCACACAGAAAACAGCCTCCCCTTCAAGGAACCCCCATCTGGGTCTAGGCTGCCCTCTCTGCCGCAAGTTCTGGAAGGCAGAGGAGGGAGGCCGCTGGTCTGCTCCGGGTGGCCTCAGTGGCCAGGAACTCACCCAGTCGAGAGAGGCCTTTCTCTGTCAGAGCGCTAGACCTGGTCCTGGTCACACCACACACCAGGGCCCTGACCATAGAGCAAGAGAGAAAGAATTGGGGTCTCCTTCTTCACTGGATTAAATGCACACCTCTTCATATAGCCAAGAACAATGTTGGCGTGAGGGCCGTCTGCTACTGGATGTGTGAACTGGGTTTATCAGATGTAATGGCCTCCCCTGGCCAGGGAAAGGCAGAGACCTCACTGGTGCCACGGGTTGCGCCAACAGGCCCCGCAGAGGGGCTGTATCCACCAGCTCCCTCTGTAGTCCGGCCCCCCGTGGTCCCAGTAAAAGCAGTTTCCCTAGGAGACCTTACCTCTGGGCAGAAGCGTCGTCAGCTCTTCCGTGCTGGTTGTCTCTGCAAAGAGACACATTACAAAGTGTGTTTAGAGCAGCGGGTCCGGGGAGTGTCAGCAGGTGCTGGACTGGCATCCGAAGATGCACAGTAACTACTCCTCCCGCAGCAGCTCCTGCCCCAGGTCGTCAGCCCCACCGCTGACGCGGGGCTGGTTCTTCCCACCTGGAGGCTGAGCCACACAGAAGGAAGTGTCCAGATGGTTCAGGGAAGAGTTGATCCTGGACTGAGCCAAGCATTCTATGGCAGCCTTGTTGCAGGTACACAGCAGGTGCTCACAGGGGTCCCCGGACTCTGCACAGAGCAAGGGCAGAGCAGATTGGCAAAGCTCATTTGGAATCCCAAGAGGTAATGCAAGCTCCCAAACAGACCCCAATCTGCCTGCCGAGGCCCCAGTCCTCCTGTAGGCATCCTCCTGTTATCCAGCTTGACTCCGTGAGCTTTGGCTGCATAGACCCAATCTTTGGGGTAACTAGTGCCCACACCCTTTCTCACACTCACACCCAACGCTTCAGGCCATCCTATTGGCTCTACTTTTGACCTGTTTAGAGTGTGACCACACGTCTCCACCTCCACGGCACTACAGCTTGTGCCCGGGTGATGTCAGTGGTCTCCCGCCTGCTGCTCCGTCCACTCTCATCAAGGAGCCAGAACGAGCCTTTCAAGACTCAGGGCAAACCATGTCTTTTTGGGGGTTCAAAACCCTCCAACTTCCCAATCAGTGTAAAAGCTACTGTCCCTGTTCTCTTTCCTCCCTCATCAGCCCCTTTCTGACTGACATTCCGGGCACCTTGAGTCTGGGGGTGCATGCACCTCCCAGACAGTCGCAGGCTTGCTTTCCCCTCATGTCTCAGTCTTTGCTCCGTCGGCATCTGCTCAGGGAGGCTTCCTCACCCAGCTCTCTCTATGCCTTCCCCCTGCTTTATTTACCTCCATGGCACTTGTCACCATCTAACATACTCTAGCCCTTCGATATTTCCAGTGTCTGGTAGCCAGGAGGAGATTTCGGAAGGTCAGGATTTCCCCAATATCTAGATGATTGTCTTGCACTTGGATAGGTGCTCAGTATGTATCTGCTAGATGGATGGGTAGATGGGTGGATGGATGGATGGATGGATGGATGGATGGATGGATGGATGGGTGGATGGATGGATGGATGGATGGATGGATGGATGGATGGATGGGTAGAGGGATGGATGGATGGATGGATGGATGGATGGATGGATGGGTGGTGCTTTCCCTGTTCACCATGTAGTGATTTATGCCCATGCCTCTCCTCACCTCTTTCCCAATGCCATACTTCAGCCAGTCCTCACTACTGGGACTTTGGGGTCAGTTGAACCTGTGTTCAAACCCTGACTCAACCACTTAGCAGCTTATGTGACTTCGAGCAAGTTATTTAATTTCTCTGAGTTTGCCTGTCCTTATCTGAAAACTGGGACTAGTGACCCCATCTCAAAAGATTGTTGGGAAGATCGCATGTGCTGGGTATAAAGACTGTGGCACACAGTAGGTGTTCGTAGAGGGACGTGCATCCCCAAGGTGCCATGCAGGTCTCCCCTCTGTGCCTTTGTCTCTTCTAATTCCTCTGCCAGGATTGCCCAGAGACACAGCATAAAATCCCTAGAATCACATGGTGAGTAAGGTGGAGAGCTGAGATTTGCATTGACACATGTCTGATTCTTACAAACAGCAGCAACCACAAACCTAATTCACCCATCCCTGCCTCTCTTCCACTTCCAACACTGACTTCTTCACATAGGCCAGTCCCTGTGTTAACTGTTTTACATTTGGCATTGTTGCCATTGAACAAGTGTAATGCAGCTTTACACTGAAGCATTGTTTAATTTACTTTTATGATTTATGAAAAATCTCTGGAGCAGATTTTCTCCTCCCCATGTAGAGGTTCCCACTTGTTGAGAAACTGCTCCCATATCACACAATGTATCAGTAGGAAACCTTCTGCCTCCCCAGGCTCCCAGGTTTGCTACAGTATAAAACTGTAAATCAAATAACCTGCCCATCAACTATTCTTTCATTTCAAAAAGCATTTATTGTGCATCTCTTCCATGCAAGGTACAGATGCCATAGATCCGGCCCTTGTGGGGCTCGGAGTATAGGTGATGATATCCTCAGTGGTGATGATGATGAGGGGTATCCTGGGAGCCCTGGGTCTGGTCCAGGCCTGGGATTCCTGAGCTGTCATTTCTCAGCCCAGTCCCAGGGGGCACCTGGAGATGCTCACCACATGTGATCCTCTTGCTGATGCAGTTGACACCTGTGCTGAGCTTGGCAGGGTCTTGGAGACAGCCCATCTCAGCGGCCTCCTCATAGCACCTGCGGTGCTGGAAGCAGCATCTGGGACAGGTGGGGGAGGTCAAGGTGAGAGCAAGGGGGAGGGTTAAGAGAGGGGAGTCAGTGATTGTTGTGTCTCTGGATGATTTCTGGCGGTGACCTGTTTCCAACAGCACTCTCTCTCACACACACACGCACACACACACTCTGTGCAAATTATATTACCTACACAGCAGATGCTATTATCATTATGGGAATTTACACCCATGGAGATTGAGATGCTAGGGCTCAGTAACTTGCCAAGGTCAAGGTCGATCACGGAGTGAGGCTGACACTAAAATGGGAGTCAGGAGGCTCTTGCAGGGCACACAGGAGGTCAGTGAAGACCAATGTAAAGAAGAACGAATATACAGGCAGGTTATGGCCTTGGGCAAGCTACTCAATTTCTCAAAATACCTAACTCAAGAATTTTGGGAGATTCAAGAAAACATCTGTATTGATCCTGCCTTGAGGCAGGCACTCAATAAATACAGCAATTATTCTTTGAATCTGGTGTGCAGGTTCAAGGTGGAAATGGCCAGTCGTGCAGGTGTTTGGAAATCTGCACCCCTATCACCTGAGCTGTGTAATGTCATAGAAATTGGGTGTGGGTTTGGGGCCATAGGTACTTTCATCATTCAGACAGTGTATTACTGCTTCATTTCTTTGACTTTCAGGTTGACAAGGTATTCTAATAATTAGAGGAAGTGGTAAGGGAGGACCTGAAAGGAAACGTATTCCTAGAAATGGTCCTGGCTCTCTGCTCCGTTCAGGATCACCCTCTCTCTTTCTGAATGTCAACGAGCTGGCGCCAGGAGGCATTTTGCTCATGGTCTCAAAGATGGCGAAATGCTCTTTTGATCCAGAGGAAACTCATACCCTCTCTTGAAATGTGGAAATGGAAAGACCTGTTGCTTGATTCAAAGCCATTATCCCTGATCAATCAAGGATATATCCCTGTTTATTCAATTAATTAACTAACTTGAAAAGCACTTGGAGGTTGACTGCCTAGTCAGTTAGTCAATTGCTGAGTTCCTACTATGTGCCCCATTCTGTGGTCGCTGCTGGAGGTGCAAAGAAATAACATGGTATAGGACCCCCCACTTAGAGGACATTAGGTGGAGCGGGAGACAGACAGGGAAGCACAGGTGTTGGGGTCGCGTGAAGGTTGCCCTGGTGCCTTGGGCACAAGGCATTCGAAGAGGGATTCCCAGTGGAGAACTGCCTGGGCAGACAATGGGCTGTCCTTTCGAGTTCTACGAGACCACATCCTCCATCACACTGGCTTTGGGCACAGGTATCACACCAGTGAGTTAGGGCCATGGATTCCGGAGTATAGGGAGATATGGATTCAATTTCCTGCTTTCCTACTACTGCTGCTGCTGCTGTCACTATGGCTGCAATTACTGTTATTACTACCATCACTATCACTACTACAGCTCTGCTAGTACTGTTACTACTGCTACTAGTACTGCTGCTGCTGTTGCTATTACTATAATTACTACTACTGTTAGTATTAATACTACTATAGCTACTATGATAACTGTTACTGCTGCTATTGCTACTATCACTTCTAGAGGATTACTAATATTGCTACTATTGCTGCTAATACTGCTGCTGGTGTTGCTATTACTACAATTACCACTGTTAGTATTAATACTACTGTACCTACTATGACAACTGTTACTGCTGCTATTGCTAATATCACTTCTAGAGGATTACTAATATTGCTACTATTGCTGCTAATACTGCTGCTGGTGTTGCTATTACTACAATTACCACTGTTAGTATTAATACTACTGTACCTACTATGACAACTGTTACTGCTGCTATTGCTGCTACTACTACTGCTGCTACTAGAGTACTACTGTGCTCCTACTGTGACTGTTGCTACCACTGTCACCACTACCTACTATAGCCCTACTATTCCTGCTAT
>LNAC01001488.1:235869-249203 GCA_002007465.1 Ailurus styani | reverse complement strand
GAAAAGCAAAAAAAAAGCGGTTAGTTATCCTATCTACCTTCTAGGGGAAGGGTCTTTCAGGCTTAAAGCGTTCAATATCCATCCTCTTCCCATCACCCACATAAATCAGAGGAGTGAAGAAACACTTAAGGCAAACTCAAGTTTGACATGGAATACTTCACACCATGAATTGATACCACATTAACATTCCCTCTGCAAGGGAGACATTCACTGAGTGCAGGCCTCAGGAGGATGGTGATCCGGTTGGTCCAGGAACGAACTCCTGGGGAAGAACCACCAAGCTGGGTCCCACCTTAAATTCTGAGGAGGGTCACCTTCTCCTCCCCTGAGAGTCCTGACTCCACGAGTGCCACCACTTAGAGAGTCACCCTTTTGGGTGAGTTATTTTTAAGTGACATACACCATTCATTTAGACCTTCCCGAGACCGTCCCTTCAATTAAATGAATCAAGATGATTCTCATAAGGCTCTCGACCCAATCGTGTGTGGAAGAAGAAGAAGGAATCACAGCTGTTCAATTGTACAACTGATTTTGACAAGCAAATAAGCCAGTCTTGGTCACCACCAGATCACCTGGAGAGGGAACACGGGTTTGGGTCCAGACTTGGCAAAGTACCTCAGAGCTCAGGTTTTTATCTTCCATGGCTTTAAAGTAATTTAACCAACTGTAGGGATAAAGAAGAAGTCTTAAAAATGTCAACACCTTATATAAAGGCTATACACTTTAGTGTCTAATCACAAAGAAATGGGGGGGGGGTGATCTTTGGTGAGTTCACACCAGGCTCTGTGATGCCACCTTCTGGATTAAACCAGTGCTAATAAAGCAACCAAGGAATTGGAGCGATCTATGAAACCAAAGGTCAGAAGTGTCTTTGAATGCACCTTTGAGTAATTCATTTTTAACTCAACACTCTCCTGACCAACTGTAAAAGCCTTCACCTGATTTTCAGCAAATGAACCAGTGCCCAGAAAAGTAAATTTATACAGGGAAGGAAAGAGAGGAGAACTTTTTGGCACTGCCAGTTAACAAACACCCTGTGGCCCCAACTTGATGCTGAGACACATCAGCTTCAATGTAAGATGTCCAAGTGAGCCACAAAAGACCGCAGCTCAGAGCAAGGCAAAGTGTGCGTTGCCGGGCAACTTCCTGGCATCGTAGCGGAATTAAAGAGGCTGATTTCCAAAGACATGCCCAATACTCTCTGAGGATATCTGCTGGCCCTGTGAAAGCAAACAAACACTTAGCTGAAATTATGGCAAAAGTCTAAAGAAATGAAGCAGGAGTGGGGTCTGGACAGGTAGGGAGAGGGGCTAAGCCAAGCCATAATATTCTGCTCCAATATATGCCTTCTGGAAACGGTGGCCTAATTCCTTTGGTAACTCCTATTTGGCGAGCATTTTCTAAAGATTACCACACTTGATTTTCACACCATCCCTGATAGCAAGGTATGATTTCCACCGTGCAAATTCAGAAGCTGAGGCTCAAAGCTGAGAGTAAGAAAGAGCCAAGGGTCTTTCAGACTCAGATACTAGAAATTTATTGTGAATGAAAAACACGATAAGTGGTCTCAGCGTCTGCAAAGCAAATGAGGAACATCTGCAAAGCCAAAAAAAATAGCTAACAAATATTTAAGAACAAACATTTAACAAAAATATTTAAGGGCGAATATTTAAGGAAGTATTGGCCCACATATTACTTGAATTGTTAGCCTATGCTTCCAGGAGCTGCCAAATAAATGCCCAGCCACCCTTAGTGGGGGCAGACTTCAGACTGGCAATCTATAGCACCCACCTGGGGTACAGGCCTCATCTTTTCCCCTTTTCTAAATAGAGCTGGATTTAATTGCATTCAGATCCATGATAAAAAATTACATTTGTACCTGAAACAAAACAAAACAAAACACCTGAGCAGTGTTCCCGCAATCTCTGGATTCCTGAACTTTGTTTTTGACAATCCCATCCAGTCCCTCCTGCTTCTGCATGGTATTACAAGCTTTCCAAAAGGATAAAAAGACAGATCAAAACGGCGATGTGAAAACATCAAGATCAGGTTTGTTTGAAATCTGACATTCTAATAAAGCCAACAAGTCTGCGAGGGTGGCACTCAACAGTAAACAGAGGAACACAAATAAGGACTGGAAAGATGCCACTGCCCAGTCAAAGAAATTAATCAGAGACATCGAGTCTCTACTACAGAGTTAATAAGGAGTACCCAAGGAGTGACCCTGCCATTGTTGGAAGTTCCAAATTAGAGACTCAGGGAAAGAATTTCAAAACCATCTTAAATAAAGATACAACAACACCATCTTAAATAACAACACAACACCACCATCTTAAATAATGATACAACCGACAGAGGAGACAAGTGCTCCTCTCCATCCAACACCTGTAGCCTCAAAAACATAAGGTTGCACTTACCTTATGGCTGGTCTAGGTCCTCCCCTCTCATTACAGGCCTGTAGGCTGACCAGACTGGATTTCTCCATGACGGATCCTAAAGGAGTTAGTGATTGTACAAATCTACAAAGAGACTTACCTGTGGGAGGTCAGCTTAGCACCACTGCAGGAAAATTAGGTAACTCGGAAACTCATAAGATGAGTGGGTGGGGCAAACTTCCTCTTTCCCTTACCCAGGGGAATCTCTGAAAGTGGTTGGTGGGGCCAGAGTACCCAATCATGCAGCCTGTGTGAGGTAGGCCAAAAGAGTGAAAGATAATGTAAGACAGGAACTGCATGAGTCAAACCACAAGATAAGATTGCTGCTTTAGAGGCCTGACTGTCCCCTCAAAATGAACCATAGTTCATCCCACTTTAATCAAACATCATAGGGGAATTATTAAATATTATGTTGAGAGGTATCACCAGTTATTTGCTAGAAGGAGGTGTCTGAGAACCCCATTTTTTTTCTCCTAATAAGGCAATTGACTCAACAATATTGTGGGTAACGAACCTTTGGAATGGGTTGTGGTGCTCTCACTTTGTTACCAATTGCTGACACTTATATACCATGCAAGATTATGGGTAACAAATCATTCAAATGGGTTTTGTGTCCTACTTAATAGACCATGAAATGCACATTACACAAGTGTGTTGTTATATTAGTGTTTGTAATTGGTAACATAGTAAGATCAAAAACTGCTAAAACTAAAAATGAGCTGATTTAATTCAGAACAATTCTATGAAGAATTTCATACATTACATAGTATCACCATCAACAGACATTGAACATAGCTCTTTGAGGAGGAAACACTGGAAAAAACTGGACATCTGGTAATAGACAGATTGGGGAATTTGCTCCTAATTTGCAAGTATGCCCCTAGGATAATAAAAGCACCTTCATTCCACACTTAGATACTGTTCAAGATCTAGGACTCTGTCTCAAAAGTCAGGACTGGTGAGACTAGTTAAGTGTCCCAGTTCCTGAAATCTGCTTTCCTGTCAGTACCAATGACAGATAAAGTAAAACCCAAATACCAGCAATGAATCTTTCACATGTCTAAATGTAATCAAGGTGCATTTAAAGATCTTCAGTGTTCCACCCATATGAGCCATTAAATTATTTCTACGTGAGTTAATATACATAATTCAAGTCAATACCAAGAACTGATTTATTAGCAAAAACTTTAATAAGGCCAACTCAACTACCACCATTATTAAAAGGAAATAAAACTGTTTTACTTAATACCAAGTATCATGTTACTCTTGGTGATTAGGATCCTCAGGGTTTTGAGCAAAACAACAGCTCTCCTTTAATTTAATTCTCCCCTTGAATACACATTAGGTGTCACAAACAGAGGCATGAGTATATAAATAGGCAAGCACTGACTATTTCTTAAGCCAATATGCTAATACTTGAGGCATTAAGGCACAGTCAGCTCTTGTGGCTAAAGAGGCAGGGACAACATCCTCTGCTCTTGGGGTGGGGTAGGATGGAGGGAGATGAGCAAGTCTAGTCTAGCCCAGGACCTCTAACAAGGAGGACTGGAGTTGTCCTGGGCCAGACTGTTCAGACCATAAACTGGCATAGCCTCCTTGTTTGTAAACAGAAACTACACAAGTATTTTTTTCTATGGGAGAACACCTGGGAAGGAGCCCGTAGGCCAACATTTAAAGAAATAATATGCCACAAGCACAATTACAGTTCTAAAATAATATTCAAAAGTATGCAGGATGACCAGCAAGGGCCATTCACTTCTAGAATACAGAAAGCACTCATTCTGGGGTGAATTTCCTTATAAGTAAATTGAAAATGCTCCACGAGTTTCAAACGAAATGCACTAAAGACTAAGAACAGAACTGAGCTCAATAAAGTTGATAATCAACATGTAATTATTGCAAGAAATAAAACCCCAGAAGGATCTAAACGACTTCCGGGGAAGGCCGTGTGACAGGCACTTCCGGGAAGCCACTGTCGTAAAAGTAACAACCGTTCCGTTAGATGGTCAATATCTGTTATTTTTTACATTGAAAACAAAACTTACTTTATTTTAACTATAACTATGAAGTAAAAGACACAGGACTCGGTTTTTTTTGTTTGTTTGTTTTTTTTGTTTGTTTGTTTTTGGTTTTTTTTGTTTTTTACACACAGAAACGTTTTAATAGTAAAATAAAAAAAGCTGGGCTACCGGTCCGCCGGAAGCCAGTAACTGTCGTAAAGCAAGAAGCATGACGTTAATTAGAACCATCTTTTCCTCATTTGTAAACTTAAGATAACGTGAAAATTTTTAACACAAAGCTTATGAAAAAGCCTGGACCAACATTTAATAGAATAAAGTGCTACCAGACACAATTCTTCTGGAAAATGAAATCCCAAACTCTGTTAAAGGCCAGACATTGAATAGTTAAAAGCATTTGCTGTCATAAAACATCAAGGACTGAGCCAGCCGATTATAATTACCGCATTGTTACTTGAAAGAACCTCAAAACCTTTATTATCATTTAAGATTTCATTTTTAAGTAACCTGTATACTTAAAGTGGGGCCTGAACTCACAACCGGAAATCAAGAGCCATAGGCTCTACCCACTGAGCCAGCCAGGCGCCCCTCAAAACGTTTCCTTTTCAGAAAATTTATCAATCGGGAACAAGACCAGAATTTAACAAAATAAATTATGTCAAACACACAATTATATTATAAACTTAAGGCTCTCAATTAACTGAGATGTTAAATTACTCCCCTTTAAATTAAAATTTACACCCAACCATTTAAAGGAAACATATGAAGAGCGCCATGATCATCAATATTCAATTGAAGCCATTAAGATAAACATGTAAAACTTAAATGCCAAAACAGTGCTCAGTCTTGGCTAATGAGAGCGGCTAAGAGACATACAGAAGGTAAAACTTTCAAGTGTCTGGCCAATTTATTTCCAAAAGTGCACACTGAGAATACTTTCATTTGGAGAATATCTGTGAAACACAGCCAAAATAAAAATTAACCAAACTCAAATACTGTTCAGTCATTTTCACGTTAGAATTATCAGGATCTCCCCCCGCCTCCCTTTTAAGGCAATATATGAAGAAGACCACTCCAAATTTTCAGCACATGATATTAACAAACAGTCACGTCGTTAAATGAAAGGCAAAACTGCGCTCAAAGGCAGGCATCGGCTGTCCTGACCGCGGACAGGCCTCTCCCGGCCTTCCTTTCCTTGCTTTCAGATCGAAAACAGCAGAAATTCTGTCACTTAGATATTTCACGACAATGGCCAAGACCAAGATTTAAACAATACCCAGTAACAATATCCACCCAACAACACCGTACAATAAAAAGCAAAATCAGCTCCCCGGCGGCCAACGGCCGTTGCGTGGTCCTGGCCCCAAGCGGGCCCGGCCAACCACCAGTTTTTGTGGGGTTTTTTCCATTTTTTTTTTTAAGTTGCAAACCAAATAAAACATGAAGACCGCGAATGGTGGTGGGTTCAGGACCCAGATTTAAACAAACAAGATGATCCGAAAGGCTCATCATGTTGTTCCATTAAAGCACAACACCGCGCCGGTAGGCCGCTAACGGGCCTTCCCGAGCGGTTAGCCCAGAAGCCGGTGAGACACAGCTGTCAAAGCCCGTCAGGACACACCATGTGTCCGATTCTCTTGAAATCACATTGACAAACAGGCAAGTATGAAATAAAGCAAATTAAACTTACATTTTTTGAGATCGCCGAAAAGGTAACTGCCATTATCCATAATCCTTAAGCGGAAACCCCAAGGTACGATCCAAATGCTAATGGAAACGCATCTGGTCACGTGGTAGGACTTCCTTAACCTCCTTTCTGCGTATGGTCTCACCCTCAAACGTCATCATTGGGCGAGCTGCAATGATTGACAGGCAGACTGTCCACTCTCTTCAGGTCTATAGGTAGAAACTGCCATATCTCCAGGTCCCCTGGAAATTACTCAAGTCTTTGCTCATATTGTTGTCTTTCTACATCTATGTCCATCCCTCAATGCCCAGCACCCCCAGTTAGTCCTTTGCACATGCCTTTTCCTTTGGTTCTAGTCATCTCAGACTTTGGACATCTTGCTAACAGAGTTCATCCCCGTCTAGCTCAATTGCATCCTCCTCCAGGAAGCCTTCCATGCTTTACTCCTCCCGTCTCTAGAGGTCAATGTCAGTTCTTCTTTGCTATTAGATATGCACATCAGGAAACAGCAGAGCAGAGAAGCAGGGGAATCATGTGGGCTTGGGGATCAGACAGTACTGGGCTGGGCACCTTGTGAAGGACCTAAGGTTTGCACCTGGGAATTTGGTGAAGTCAGTTACGGCTGCAGAAATCTGGGGAAAGTCCAGGGAAAACTGACAACAAGGTAACTCGCAGGAGCCCCCCAGGATTCATCCCAGCAATAAATTCAAACAACTCCCAACCACCCTTTTCGGGATTTTCATATCCTTTCTGCCCTTTCTCTCTGTAGAAATATTGCCATCTCTTTGAGGCCCAGACATGATTCAGCTCTCTGATTCCTTCTCTGATTTCATGTTCCCTCCTCCAATCCCAAGAAAAGTTATTTCTTTTGTTGCTATGGGATGAAACATAAAGGCACTTCATATCTCTGCTGTGAAGGTCACTAAGTTTCACGATTATTCAAGGTGAGACTGGAGGTCCACTTTTCAGGAGGCTATCTGCTGAGTAATTTTTGCAGCTGCTTTTGTGCAAGCTGGGAGGGGCAGCTCCCCTGGGGTTGATTACCTGGAATGTTCAACTCCCTCACTCTATTGTGGCAGGTGGACCCCACAGCCACTGGGTCACATTAGTTGGACTTCACACTCACAGGGCACACTGCGCCTGGGAAGGACACTCTCTTGCTGGCACTATCCTTCACTTATCCGTCAGGATCTGGGGGGAGTTGTGAGGCTTTATTGTGTGAACAATATTATGCGATAGTGTATGATGTTGCCCTACTCACTAGGATGGTTAATTTTCGGGGTCAACTTGACAGGCCGTGGGATGCCCGGGTTCAAGGTTATTTCTGGTTGGATGTGTGAGAATGAGATTTGCATCTGAATTGGTGACTCAGTAAAGTAGATTACCTTCCCCGATGTGGGATGAGCATTATCCAATCCACTGAGGGTCTGAATATAACACAAGGCAGAGGAAGGAAGGATTGTCCCCTTTTCTCCTGCCTCACCACTTGAGGTGGAACATCTCATCGCATCTTCTCCTGCCCTTAGGCTGGGGTTCATATCATGCCTCCCCTGGTTCTCAGGCCTTCGAACTCAGACTGAATTAAACCCTGGCTTTCCTGCGGTTCCAATTTGTACATAGGAGATCGTGGGACTTCTCAGCCTCCATAAATGTGTGAACCAAATTCCTCCTAATAAATTTTCTGTATATTTATCTATCTACATCCAGACCTAGATTTATATCTCCTATTGGTTCTGTGTGTCTGGATAACACCGACTAATATACTTGGAGTATCACAGCTAGCTGCAGCTGTTCCAGATGGCTTCGTAGGCTGCAAATAGAACTCTGGAGAAACCGCAAAACCAAATAAAGTAAACTTAGTTCCAAACTATGGGTGAGGGAATGAAGACAGCAGAGACAGACAGCCTGCCCGGTAGCTGGGCAATACCAAGGACACGGTCATTGGCCCAGATGCTGTCTTTTCCAGTAGAGCCTGGCTGCTCGTTTACAAACTCAGAGTAGGCTTGGGGTTGAGGTCTTCCAGACCTGGGGTTATGGGTGGGGGGCGTTAAGAATTTCACAAAGATCTAGAGGGCAGGAGAGTTGTCGCAGGCTTTGTCCAGCAACCAGCGGAGGGATGGATTTGGGAAGTTAATCCACAGGGGGAGAGAAGGGAAGAAAGACTGGAGCTGTTGTTGTGAATCCTGTCCCAGGATCTGCCAACCCTTCTGACACCTGTCACTAAGGCTTGTCCCTCCTGACTGGTTCTGTGGATGGACACACGTTGGACCCTTTCGATGCCTGGCATGCAATAAGCAATACCACACAGGTCCTGTCTCTCAAATCTCATATGCCTCCTTCATCTTTGTGTCACTTGATCGCAGGCCAATGGCCTGGGGTTCTACCTGTCCGGGAGGCACTACCAATCACTGCTTATCCACCATGCATTATGGCTGGTGGCCACGTTTGTGGGCTGGACCTTTGCTGCTTGGATTCGTACACTGGCTCTTCCTCCTAGCAGCTGGGTAAATTTCAATGATTTTTTTAAAGATGTTTATTTATTTATTTGACAGAGGGAGAGAGATCACAAGTAGGCAGATAGGCAGGCAGAGAGAGAGGGGGAAGCAGGCCCTCCGATGAGTGGAGAGCCTGACGCGGGGCTCGATCCCAGGACCCTGAGATCATGACCTGAGCTGAAGGCAGACACTTAACCCACTGAGCCACCAAGCGGCACCCAGGCGGCTATTATATTATAATATATATAATATTATATTATATTCTATATAATACATTATATTATAATATATAATATAATAATATATTAATATAACTATTGTGTATTATATAATACATAATAATTATGCATCATGTAATACATATCATGTATTATTTGTTTCAGGGGTACAGGTCTGTGGACTTTCAATGATTTTTGTGCCTCAGTTTTCTCATTTATTAAATGAAAGCGCCAATAAGAATCATCTCACTGGGCTGTTGTAATATCTGTTGAGTTAATGCCAAGCCCTTTCTTCGTGTCTGGAGCCTTCCCATATAAGTCTTCTTATTTAAATCTGCATTTTCTAATTGCCATTCAAAGCACATCATCCACATTTACATCGCTATCCAGTTCTCCCATTGTTTGTTCCACAACTTTATCACTTTCGTCTGTGGTAATTTCTCCATGCTAATTAATAAATCAACTAGTCCTAATTTTTCATCTCTCTATGTCTCATATCTCCTTTCTACATGAATCACCAGTTTCCCATATATAATATCGCTCAGTATATAGCACGGTGTACATGGGGGCTCAAGAAGTACGTATGTAGGTACTGAGATAGAACCATTCACTGGGAAATCTCCAGAAATACTCCCCCTTGAGGAGTTCCCGAACTCTCTCCTGAACTCTCTCGTCTAATGACTGGTTTTGCCAGGAGGCACAGTGGGACTGGGGCTCCGATAGAGGAGTTGGCAAAGGGCTCTTGAAAATTTGGTTGATTCCCTTGGGCCAGTCTACCAGGAAAGTACACCAGGCCGAAATGTGCACCCATGAGAGTTACTGGGGCCTATGGGGGAGCGGAGGCTGTTTAAAAGACGAGGGACCATTCCAAGGAAATGATGAAGCCATGTACTTCCCTTGTGAGGATCGGGTGGGTTGTGAGCACCGGGGAGAAGTAAACACAGCAAAGGCCGAGGCAGTGCTGTTATCTGTCTCACTGTGGTACAGAAAGAAAAGGCTACCCACAAGCCCCAAGCGCCCACACACACTCTCTGATATAATTGTGATATACACATATGTCAGGACCTCACAGAAATGCACAACTAAATGACTTATCCCAAAGAAAACCTGGAACGATCATCCACTAAAAGAAATACAACTGGCTAACCACCTTGAAACTCCACACCGGGTCCCTCTTAACCACAATATTCTTCCTCCCTCTCAAAGGTCACCCCTTTCCTGACTTTCATAATAATCTCTTCCCTTTCTTTTTAGTTTCACTGACAAAGCTTGCGTCTGTAAATACTAAGCTTTGCCAGTTTAACAAAATTAAACACCCTGCCCCCCTATTCTTGGATATATGACTCACAGGAAAGTGTTCAAATGAAAATGGGAAGAACCCATCAACTCACGTCAAGAAAGAAAACATTTCCATCACCCCAAAAGCCCCCCACCGTGCTTTTTTCCATTTTCATTTCAATCCCTCCTCCCGCCTTCAAAGAATATACATCCTTCAGTCATTGTTAGTGGTGCTCTGTGCATCTCCATTAGACCCTATTTGCTCTGAAAAATATTTAATTTCCTTACCGATCCTTTTTCTGCTTGTTCTATCAGTCACTGAGAAAACTGCATTAAATACCTTCCACCATGATAGTAGGTTTGCAATTCTATTTCACCTAGAGGTTCTCTCCAATTCCCATGATATATTTTTAATTTTTTAAGAGGTGCATAAAACAATAACTGTTACATATTCCTAGTGAATTGAGCCTCTTACCATTATCATACATATTTTTAAAAAGATTTATTCATTTATTTGAGAGAGAGAGCGCGCCCGCACACACACACACACACACACACGATCTGGGGGGAAGGGCCGAGGGAGAGGGAGAAGCAGACTCCCTGCTCAGCAGGGAGTCCAGATGCCGGGCTCAATCCCAGGACCCCGGGATCAGAACCTGAGCTGAAGGCAGATGCTTAACCAACTGAGTCACCCCGGCACCCCGATCTCTCTGCATTTTAAACCCCATGAGGCAGTATTCTCTCAGTTCGGCCCACATATCTTTCCAATCCATCACTTTTCACTGATTTTAAATTTTTTCTTTGGCCTGAGGAATATTTGTTAGTATTTTCTTGAAGTACTATTCTGCTGGTGACAAATTCTTTCAGGTTTTTCTCTTTTTCGTGTGTATAAAAATACCTTTTTTTTTTCATCTTCATTCTTGAAATATCTTGCGGCAGGGCAAGGATGTTTCCATCGGGAATTACTCTATTTTAGTACACAGATGATGATATTTCATTTTCTATCGGTTTCTATTTTTCACTATTGAGAAGTCAGCTCTCAGGCTAATTACTGCTATTATGGTGGTAATTTGCTTTTATCCACTAATAGTTTTAGAATTTTTCAATATGCCTTTGGTTTTCAATAGCTATTCTAAGATGTGCTTAGGTGTTTTTCTCTGTGAGCTGTTTGTTCTCAGCTAATATGTGCTCAAATATTGCTTTGCCTCATTCTCTTTCCTGTTCTTCTGAAACTCCGATTAAGTGTCATCTTTTCCTTTCAGACAGTCCTCTGGGTCTTATGTCACCTGTATTTTTCATCTGTTAATTTTTTTGTGTTTCATTCTGGATATTTTCTTATGATACATTTTTTGGCCCACTATTTACCTCTTGAGCTGAGTCTGACCTGGGCTTCCACACAGCCACTGAAGGAGGGAGTCCCTGTCACGGACTCCTCTGTCAGCGTCTGCCGACCTGAAAAGTCAAAGCACAGAGGGTAGCTGAGGCTTGTTTCATGTGGAACCTGGGTGAGAGGAAAGGACTCTTATCCTAGATATCTGGGGTTGGTTCTCAAGGCTCTCTGCAAGAAGATGATGATGCAGCCATGAGACAGGCGGGCTGAGGTCTGATGATGGCAATCTGGGTACAGAAGGCTCTCATGAAGGAAGCAGTCTCACAGTGCAAACGTGTGGCTATGGCAGAACAGGTTCAAAGTCCCAACCTAGAGCATTTGACACTACTTGGCCTATTACAGCTCCCTGAAAAAGTCCCATGCTAGGACATTGTGTATTTAATCTGACTGGGAGGTAGCTGTGAGAAAGCCCTATCATCAGGGCATTTACTGAAAAAAAACAAAACAAAACAAAATAAAAATAAAATAAAATAAAACAAAAAAACAAGACCAGAGACAATTGTTTAACATCAAGATCACCTGAGGTTGTATTTTAGGGTAAAAGATGATAAAAACCAACGAATAAATAATAATAAACCTGTGAATATCTGTTGGAACAAGTCATCCTTCATTACCCTTGTATTTCAAAAATTTCCACCCTAATTTTGGTTGTTTATTCTTCCATATGAAAGTTAAAATCAGCTTGTACTATCAAAAATATCCTCTTTGTGTTTCTGGTAAGATTATGTTGGGGGGAAAATAGTGCACATCATTGGATTAAAAGTCATATTGGCACATCGCCTGACCCAATCACTGGTCATGTGTTGAAAGTATAATTTAAATTAGGGAAATTTAATGTCTCTATGATGTTGAGTTATCTTATCCCAGATCTGGGGGGTATCATTCCTCTTGCTAGAATATTCTTTTATATTCATCTTTACCTTTAAGACACTTCTTCCTGCGTTTTTATACAATTAAAAGATATATTCCTGGCACTATTTCCTTTGAATTGTTATCCTGAATAGGGTCTTTAATGTCATTGTATATTTTAACTGATTATTTTCTGCATATATGAAAGCTGTAGATATATTTACATTAATTGGTACTCAGCCACCAATTGAATTCAGATATAACATATCATGGCTAATTTCCCCCTTCTCCTTTCCATTTTTAAAAAGTAAGCTGTAGCCTAATGTGGGGATTTAACTCACCAGGGCAAGATCAAGAGTTGCATGCTCTACTGACTGAGCCAGCCAGGTGCCCTCCCTTCCAACTTGATAAATCGTAGTTATTCTTTTCCTTTTTTCTTGATGTATGAACATGTATAAAGTCACGTTTAAAGCATCCAACTACTCATATTTGTCTTCCAGTTTTGATATTGATTATTCTCTTTTGGTCTTTTAATATAGCATATTAAGAGATTTCATAACTTCCAACTATTTTACACTTCCCAGTCGTGGTACATCATTCTTAAATATGCTCTCTGCCTTATGATGGCAATATTCAGGGTTTTCTCATTAACGTTGCAGGGAGCATCTGCCGCCTGGGTGCCAATAACCTCTGGCAAAGAGATGCATGAATGAGCAGGAAAATGTGTTCACCGAAGCTCATGCAAGGGGCGTCCAGAGGCAAAGCGTCCTCCAAGGCACTGGAACGGGGAAGTGGCTAGCAGAGACTATGTACATCTAGACAGACTCCTCAAAGCCTGAACAGTTGGCCCGCCCTCCTCCCCATGCACGCGGCTCGTTCCTCATCACAGAATACCCGGGATCACGGGCTCCTCCCCTGGCCCCGCCCCTCTCAGGCCGCCCCCACCCCTGGGAACCACGGCCCC
>LNAC01001488.1:194820-212569 GCA_002007465.1 Ailurus styani | reverse complement strand
CGCGCTGCCGCCGCCGTCCACCGCGCACCACCGACCGCCTGCGGCCTCCAGCGCTGCGGGCTCGGGCGGGAAGTGTGTGAGCCGGCCGCGGCCCTGGACAGTGACTCCGGCAGCTCGCCGCCCTCCGCCCGCCGGAGGGCCGGGCCGGCCTCCCACCTGCAGCGGGACAGCGGGACCCGGGGAGCCGTCCCCCCTCCTCCCAGAGACCTCTTCTGCTCCTGCCAGATGGCCGCCGGATCCCAGGGGTGCCCGGCAGCCACATCCAGCCCACTCGTTTTCTTTCTCCCGTGGACCTGTTGGTTTTCCCCAGAACCCACTTCTCTTCTCAGTTCTCAGTTCACAGCTGTCTCTCTGATGTGTGCCTTTTGTTCCACACTGTAATTAAGCCCCGCACTCTGCCCAGCTCTTCGACACTACCTGGACAGACGTCTGTTCCTTCTTTTCAATAAATGTCAGACGCTATTAAAGAGAAACTGAGTCTCGCTGAATGTGGCCCCTTTGCCTCCCGGGCCAGTGCGCGGGGTCCGTGGGTCTCGTTGCGCAGGCGCGTCCCCTGCCGCTCTGGGGCCGAGGTTGAATGTGGCAGCGTGAAACAGAGCAGGTGGTCCCGTGGTGGTCTTGGGGATGGACACCCCCTGGCCGTCATCCGGGCCCACATGCTGACTCTTCCGGTCCAGTCAGCCCCGTGCCCCTCCGGAAGTGGACCTCCGTCCGAGTTTGGGCAGGGGGCTGTCAGGAAAAGGCAGCTGGGAGGCTTCTGGAAAACATTTCCTCCCTTCCAAAAAGGTGCTTGAAGGCACACCACCTTTCTGTGACAAATCAGGAATCCCACACACATGTTGTCGAACACCTGTCAAATTTTATTGAATCCATTATTCAGGGAATCAGCAGAATGACAGGTTCTTTAGAAAAAGCATTTACATTTATAAAGCCTTGATTGTGTGAGTAGTGGAGAAGGGAATGCACAAGTGTGATTGTTAATTTAGCACAAACCTGGTTGGTGAATTACAGGACAATAAAATTGCAAGTTTCTCTTTTCCTGCAGAAAAGGAAAACTGTTCCTTCTTATTGTTCTCCGCCTGGTAACCTCTGAAACCTGCAGTGCTGAGAAAAGCCTGGCTAGCTCATCTGTGGCTGGAAAAGTTAAGTATCCCGTTAGAGAAAAGGTGGGCTTACAAAGCAGCACTCAGTCATCTCTGCCTCATTTCTAATTTGGGTGGTTTTTCAAGAACATGGAAAGGAATTCATCATACCAGTGTCTTTTTCAGTTTTCCCCTTCTCTCCATCTCTATTTTTTTGAGCAGGTAAACCTTTGCCGCATGTGTGTGGTTGTTCATGGGCTGTACGTGGAGCTAGAGGAACATCTCCATTATGTATATGATAGTGTTTTTATTCCAAGAAATCATGGGAGCATCATTTACTTTCAGTTTGGCTTGTAATAGATCAAAATCTTGCAATCAGAGGTTATTTTTTAGTTACTTCTAAAATAATATTGTTATGGTTCACAGAGTTCTTAAAACAGTTGAAAGCTGGCTAATTATGAGGTCCCAAGTCGAGGTGCTAGCTGTTGACTTTCCTGCATGTGTTTCAAGGATGCCTGTGTTCAGCACATTCACTGGTTATAACTATAGACCCTGCTCACTTGGTTTGGAAAGTGTTTGGAAACAGTTTACATCATTGGTCTAGCATATTCCCTATGATCTGTGTCCACTTGGCTGCAGAAGTAGGTAGAATGGGCAGGGAATTCTGGTTATCCTTCGAACAATATCCTTAACCCCACTTCCTCTTCCAACAAAATGCTCTGCAGTTTTCCTCCTGCCAGCGTGGCCGTGTTAGGGATCATTCCTTCATGTGCTCCAGTTGTATCATCCCCAGTCATCTTTCATGCTGAAAATGTCTCAGAGAGGGTCTTAGTTTGCAAGAATCAATCATGCACACTTTAGCAAGAGTCCACACATGGACAAAGGAATGGCTTTGTGAGGAAGGAAAGTGGTTCTTTCTCACTACTTTGCCATCCAACCCCTTTGCCTTGCAGTTGGTCATTCTGTTTCCCTGACATCCTTCTAGCACTGACTCAGTACCCCATGAGAAGCCTTACCTTAGAAGGATGGAGCCATAGAAAGGCTGACAAAACGGAAGAAAGCTATAAGAGGGACAAGAGAGAAATGCAATCGACCTTTCATTTATTTATTTATTTGTTGTTGGTGGTTGGGACCAATAATGACTTGAAACCTCTAATTAAGACATTACACAAATTTCGTGATGAATCCATGAAAATTTAAAATGGGAACAAAGTGGACTTTGGGTGGTTCAGTGTCCTGAGTCTCAGTCTCAGGGGAATCATAGTAGAACACGGTCGTGGAATGGCTCTCCCTTCCCTTAATCCCAGAGTGCTGAGTGTACCGTGTATTCAGAGACAGCCCTGGGGCAGAGACCGAGTAGGAAGGGAATTCTAAATGGACCCTTCGTGAGTACTGCTGATCCATCTGTCCACCAGAGACTTGGAGCCCAAGGGGCAAGCTGAGACAGTTCCAGAAATCTGAGGCACACTGAAGCTCCCTCCAGAAGTATTTGCAGGGGTCTGGTATCCTGTGGCTTCTGCAGGGGTTGAGACGCTGCTTTGTCTTCCATCATGGAGCTGCTGGGACTACTTGGGTACTTCATCAAGTTGTTCCGAGCAGTAATAAGTCTAAAATGAAGTCCCACATCTCATGGGACCAGGTGGGGAAAGGACAGAGATCAATCAAAACACTCAATGAAATAAAGTAAAATGAAAGCCCCTGATGATCTCAAACTATTTAATGGTCTGAGGAAACGGTCACGACTGAAGAGTAAGGGAAAAAACCAGTCTAGTGAACAATCAAAACCTAGCGAGGGCATCAGTACCCCTCGATCCTATCACCACTGCAGGTCATTACCAAGTCCGTACTGCAAGGCCCCAGACTTGGCATTTCTGTGCGCAGGGGAACCCTCAACATTGTGATGAGAGTGTAGTTAAGAAAAGCCATTTTGGGGTGCCTGGGTGGCTCAGTGGGTTAAAGCCTCTGCCTTCGGCTCAGGTCATGATCTCAGGGTCCTGGGATCGAGCCCCGCATGGGGCTCCATGCTCGGCAGGGAGCCTGCCTCCTCCTCTCTCTCTGCCTGCCTCTCTGCCTACTTGTAATCTCTCTCTGTCAAATAAATAAATAAATAAAATCTTAAAAAAAAGCCACTTTGGCTGGATTCTGTGGTGCTGACCTGGACCCAAACTCCTTACCTTCCCTTTGCTCTTTCGGTCCTCTTGCTGGTTAAACCGCCGTCCCCCACTCATCCCCAGGGCTCCTCACACCCGCACTCTGACCGGTCCCTCGTAGACAGTCGCCAAGTCCGTTCTGCTCTGGTTCTCACTTTGGTGGGTCCCCTCTTGTCCAGCCCCAAGTCACCAGGCCCAATTCCAGTCACCTGTCCTCCTCAGCCCTGGGATTGTGGACGCCCTGCCACCAGCGCCCAGTGGACTCTGGAACCTCGTTTTCTCTTCCTGCTGTTGGTGCTTCTCTATGTCCGATGGTTGCTGAGAGCCTGTTGTCAGATGACCAAAGGGGGAATATTTAGAATTTCAGCACCCCTTTGGACCTACAGATACAGTAAACCTGTTAATTTGGGGCTCGAGGTAAAGACTGCAGTAGAAGGGGCGCCTGGGTGGCTCAGTTGGTTAATCAGCTGCCTTCTGCTCAGGTCATGATTCCAGGGTCCTGGGATCGAGTCCCAAGTCAGGCTCCTTGCTCGGCAAGGAGCCTGCTTCTCCCTCTGCCTCTACCTGGCACTCTGCCTGCTTGTGCTCTATCTTTCTCTGACAAATAAATAAATACAATCTTTAAAAAAAAAAGACTGCAGTAGAAGACTGCCTATTTACTTATACTCAAAGTAAACACGTTCTTAGTAAGATCTTTAGGATAGATTCCTACAATTAATATATAGATCAAATTTCACATAACATATTAACCATTTTGACCTGTCCAAATCCCACTCCAGAAAGATTGTTTTCAAATTAAATTCCTTTTTTCTTTTTTTTAAAAAAGATTTTATTTATCTATTTGACAGAAAGATAGCACAAGTAGGCAGAGCGGCAGGCAGAGAGAGAAGGAGAAGCAGGCTCTCCACTGAGCAGGAAGCCTGATGCGGGCCTCGATCCCAGGACGCTGAGCCGAAGGCAGCCGATGAACCGACTGAGCCACCCAGGCGCCCTCAAATTATATTCTTGCTACTAATGTAAAGGAATATCTCTTTGCCTCTGTAGTCACTAAATTTTAATTTTCAAGTAAGGTAGAGTATCCCAACAATAGATAGTCCTTCCCACAGCAAAATGGTCCCTTTTGTTCTGCTTCGCCTCTGTCACCAAAAAGATGAGGCTTTTATTTTTTTTTAATTTTTTTAAGATTTTATTTATTTATTTGACAGAGAGAGAGAGAGATTACAAGTAGGCAGAGAGGCAGGCAGAGAGAGAGGAGGAAGCAGGCTCCCTGCTGAGCAGGCAGCCTGACTGGCTGGATCCTAGGACCCTGAGATCATGACCTGAGCTGAAGGCAGAGACTTTAAAACACTGAGCCACCCAGGCGCCCCTATTTTTTTATTTTTTAAATATTTAATTAATTTATTTATTTGAGAGAGAAAGAGTGTGCGTACGAAAGAGAGTGAGAGAGCATGAGCAGGGGGAGGGGCAGAGGAAGAAGCAGGCTCCCCCCCCAGCAGGGAGCAGGATGCCCCCCCAAGATAAGGCTTTTAGAATATAATTACTTTCTCCCTCTGTTCTCCTCTCCTCTACTTTACCATAATCAAGACAGTCGGAGCCCTTAGCCTTCTACTTTCCAACTCCACCTTTGTCCCCCACCAAGTGATGGGGCTGGTGGAAACAGATGACACCGGAAAGTGTAGGAATAATTCAGCTAGGAATTTTTGTCATGTTTAGGTCTCTATAAGGAGCAATATTTAACTTATAATGTGAAAGCCTATCAACCCACCTTCAGATATTGGATGCTCAATGGCATTTTAGGGATGAAGACAATGGTGAAGTTAAATTTAGAGCTTTTCAAAATCCAGAGAGGTCTACAAACACTGAAGTGTTCCCCTCTGCCCAAAAGAAGAAATGAAAGGACGTTCAAATAATGAGTTAGCAGAGCTGCCAAGTATGATGCTGAATGAAAAAGCAAGGACACCTGCCTATAAGATATTGAGAGAAGGTGAAAGGATCAGACATCAAACAAAACTTGAGGTGTAACCACCCACAAATGTGGAACCCACATTCACATTCACCAAGAAATCCTAAGCAGGAGATTTGGTCTAAAGTGATTCCGAAATGGTTCTGTAGAGAATATGAGGTTAAGGGATATGAGGGGCGCCTGAGTGGCTCAGTCGATCAAGTGTCTGCCTTTGGCTCAGGTCACGATCCCAGGGTCTTGGGATCAAGCCCCACATCAGGTTCCCTATTCAGTGGGGAGTCTGCTTCTCCCTCTCCCTCTGCCTGCTGCTCCCCCTACTTGTGTTTGTTCTCTCTCACTCTCTCTCTCAAATAAATAAGTAAAAATCTTAAAAAATAAAGTTGGGGCACCTAGGTGGCTCAGATGGTTAAATGCCTGCCTTCGGCTCAGGTCATGATCCCAGGGTCCTGGGATTAAGCCCCATGTCAGGCTCCGTGGGGAGTTGGCCTCTCCATCTCCCCCTGTCTCTCTTTCTCTGCTCATGCTCTCTCTCTCTATCTATCAAAATAATAATTTTTTTAAAAAAAATCTTTTAAAAAATAAATAAATAAAGGTTAAGGGACAGGAACATTCAAATTGACTTTCCATTTGAAGGGTTATCTATAATCCTCTACTCTGGTTTGTTCTATCTTCACGGAATCACACAGACGGCCCATCCTGGGACCCAAAGTTGGGTAAAGGTAACACCTTGACCGTTACCATCCTTCCCAGCACTTTCCTGTACTATCATTACTTGGATGGGATTATCACCCCGACTGGATCCAGAGTCCATCTCACCTCAACCACCAAGTCGTCTCCCAAATGAGTTTAATGGTCTTCTGTGTATGTGCAGTTTTAGCAGGTCATTAGACCACCGGGTGCATCGAGGAAGATGCTCTTGGGCAACCCTGGAACCTCAGAGCTCTATGGGCCATTTAAACCCACTACTGAGAGCGCCTGGATGGCTCAATTGGTTAAGTGACTGCCTTCAGCTCAGGTCATGATCCCGGAGTCCTGAGATCGAGTCCTGCGTCGGGCTTCCTACTCGGTGGGGAGTCTGCCTCTCCCTCTGACCTATCCCCTCTCGTGTCCTCTCTCTCTCTCAAATAAATAAATAAAATCTTTAAAAAATAAATTAAACTAACTACTTAATGAATTGACTCTCCACACAATTTGTGTGATCAAGGCCATAAAGATGAGGAGCAAAGAATTTTCTGTGTGGGGCGCCTGGGTGGCTCAGTGGGTTAAAGCCTCTGCTTTCGGCTCAGGTCATGATCTCAGGGTCCTGAGATCGAGGCCCGCATCGGGCTCCCTGCTCAGCGGGGAGCCTGCTTCCCCCCCCTCTCTGCCTGCCTCTCTGCCTCCTGTGATCTCTCTCCCTCTGTGAAATAAGTAAATAAAAAAAAAATATAAAAAAATAAAAAAAAAAAAAAAGAATTTTCTGTGTGAACAGCCCTAACATCAGGGCCAGCCCCGTCCATTCTGCCTACAAGAAACCATGCTAATATCTAATACTTACAAGTACCGAGGACTCCTGTGTACTGAGCTCCTACTGTGAATAAAGAAATGTTAGATGTGCCTCGTGCACATGACTTTATTTCATTATCAACTTAGGAAGTCCGTGTTTCTGTTTACTCTTTAGAATAGCACAGCTAGAAGGAGAAACAGGCATTGGCAAACAAAAGAATATATTCCAGGCATTTTAAGCAGGTGTATTTAAGTACTTAGTGCAAATAATTATAAGAAGGGCTGGAGAGGGGCTGGCTACAGCTGGCATATTATTTTTCATGGTATTAAGAGTATTAAAACTAGTGCCCATGGTATTAAGAGTATTAAAGCAGATGCTATTAACGTTCTGTCTTTCTCCCCCTTGGAACTCTCAACCACGTTCATGCATATCATCTTCTCTGTGCTTTTCCGCCCAATAGCCCATATCTGTGGCTTTTCATCTGCCGCAGGGTACCAGCATCCCCTTTTTCTGTAAGCACGAAGAGCCAGGAGCTAGTGATTTCAGTTCTCCAGAGTGTAGCCTTTAGCTAATGACCGCTAGATATGTAGTTCTAAAAACCCGAGCTCTCAAGTCCCTGATCGGGACAAGTCTGAAGTGTGACCTACATTGTCTGCAGTTTCCCCCTTGGATTTTGTCAAGTGACCCTCTGTGGGACTTTGGTTGATATCAAGTTATAGCTTGGCTTTCTTCCCTTACTCCCCATCAGTGTGTTTTTTTCTTGGACCACTTCTTGGTGTATCACTTTGGCACGAATTCTTGGTCAAAGGCAGCTTACAGGGAATCCAATCTGAAGGCACTGCCAAGTTGTTTTCCAAAATATTTCTTGGGGCGCCTGAGTGACTCAGTTGGTTAAGTGTCTGTCTTCGGCTTAGGTCATGATTCCCAAGGCCCAGGATCAAGCCCCACATCAGGTTCCCTGCTCAGTGGGGACCCTGCTTCCCCCTCTCCCTCTGTCCCTCCAACTTGTGCTCTCTCTCTCGCTCTCGCTCTTTCTCTCACTATTGCTCTATCTCAAATAAATAAATAAAATCTTAAAAAAAGTCATCTCTATCCCCCACATGGGGCTCAATCTCACGACCCCAAGATCAAGAGTGGTATGCCCTATGAACCGAGTCAGCCAGGCACCCCCATCTGTTGTTTTTAACCTTAAAATTAAATACATGTACTATTCCTTGTGTATATTTAGCCACATATTTACCTCTTTTTAAAATTATTTTTTTAAGATTTATTTATTGAGGGCGTCTGGATGGCTCAGTGGGTTAAAGCCTCTGCCTTCGGCTCAGGTCATGATCTCAGGGTCCTGGGATCGAGGCCCGCATCGGGCTCCCTGCTCAGCAGGGAGCCTGCTTCCCCCTCTCTCTCTCTGCCTGCCTCTCTGCCTCCTTGTGATCTCTCTCCCTCTGTGAAATAAATAAATAAAATCTTTTAAAAAAAGATTTATTTATTGGTATTGAGAGTCAGAGAGACAGAGAGAACATGGGGTGGGGAAGGGGAGGAGGGGTGAGGAGTGAAGGGACATGGAGGGAGAGAATCTCAAGCAGGCTCCACACCCAATGCAGAGTCCCACGTCGGGCTTGATCGCATGACCCTGACATCATGACCTGAGCCGAAATCAAAACTTGGAGTCTTAATTGACTGAGCCACCCAGGTGCCCCTAAAGATCATTTTGAGTCTCTCATTTACAGAATCGCTGAGACCTTTGTTTTCCCACACAATAGTCCTCTATGTGCCAAAGACGGTAGTGATGCAATTGTACTTAGCAGACTATTCCAATTTCATTTTCTGAGATTTTTTTCCTTCGTTCGTGGGCATCAGTTCTGCAAGTTCTGATACGGGTGCTTTCGAGCTCTGCACCCAAAGTGGCAGTGAGTCTGTCCCATTGGCCACCTGGCCAATGACAATTTATAAGACTACGATTTATTGTACTTGTAAGAAACACCCAGCTATTGGAGAGGTCAAAATGTGAAAAGTTTGAGTCACAGAACTGATGAAAGCAATATTATTCTGTGGCCTTCCAGCTGCCGTTTTTACTATTCATAAATCAGCTATTGGCCTAATTTTGTGTTTCTTCGTTGGTTGTTTTGAAGATATTCTCTTTGTATTTGATGTTCTGCTTCTCTTCTATTTATCTAAATGTGCATTCCTTTTCTCATATTTAAAACAATTGAGATATAAATTACATCCAGTAAAGGATAAAAATCTCGAGTGTACAGCTAGGTGAATTTTTACATTTGTACACATCAGTGTAACTGCCGCCCAGATCATTGTATAGAATATTTCCAACATTCAGAAATGGTTTCTCATGCCCCCTTTCAGGCGATGCCCCTCGAGGGTAAACACTCTTCTGACTCCTATCACCATCGGTAAGTTTTACCTGTTTTCGAACTCCTCATAAATGAAATTATATAGCGTGTATTCTCTGTGTCTGTGAGATTCATCTATGCTGTGTATTTCAAGGGTTCATTATTTATCAAAGTGTAGGCTGATGGTTCTATGGTGAATTTTTAATTGCATTTGTATTATTACTAATGATATTGAGTACCTCTTTTTTTAAAAGATTTTATTATTTGTCTGGGGGGTCACGCATGCAGGGGGAGCAGCAGGCAGAGGGAGAAGCAGGCTCCCTGCTGAGCAGGGATTCCCAAGCGGGACTCAATCCCAGGACTCTGGGATCATGCCCTGAGCGGAAGATAGATGCTTAACCAACAGAGCCACCCAGGCCTCTCGAGTACCTCTTTCAAAAAAAAAAAAAAAAAGATTTTATTTATTGTGCATCAGGGTGGCTCAGTCGGTTAAGCAACTGCCTTTGGCTCAGGTCATGATCCCAGGGTCCTGGAATCGAGCCCCCATCCGGCTCCCTGCTCAGTGGGGAGTCTGCTTCTCCCTCTCCCTCTGCTGCTCTCCCTGTTTATGCACTCTTGCTCTCTTTCTGTCAAGTAAATAAATAAAATCTTAAAAAGTAAAATAAAAAAATTAAAAAAGATTTTATTTCATATTTTTAAGTAATCTCTACACCCAACATGGGACTCAAACTCAAAACTCCAGATCAAGAGTCACTCCCTGACTGAACCAGCCAGGCACCCCTCAAGTCCCTCTTTCTATGTTTATGGGTCACTTTGCTACCCTCTTTTATGAAATATCCATTCAAAAATATCACCTGTTCTTTAAATTTGTTTATCTTCTTAGTGATTGGTGGCAGTTCTTTATATATTTTTGAGGTTAATGCTCCAGCCAAAGACCACAAGGAACACTCCTGTAATTGAACAATTTGGGTTTGTTACTCGTTGCAGCAAGGGAGAACACAAACCAAAAAGAACCATGGGGCATCTCAGTAGGAAGATGTTAATAGTAACTTATTGAAGTATTTGGGCTTGTGTTAGGTGATCTGGGTGGTTTTAAGAAGTGGGGCTTTGTTCTGGATTGGATGCTATCAGGAAGTGGGGGAAATTCTACGACTGAGCATCTTAATAAATTTTACCTATAGGGAGGATAGACTTCGAATTCGTGCTTTTTATGTCTTATTTAAGAAATTTTTGTCAGACCTAATCTCACAAAGATATTCTACTGTATTTTCCTCTAAAACCTTAATCGTTTTAACTTTCACTTTCATATTTTGTCTATAATCCATACTGAATTAATTTTTATGTATGCTAGGAGGTGGGGGCCAATGACTTTTTTTAATATGGATACCTAATTGACCTAATAACATTTATTGAGAAGACCATTCTTTCCCCTACCGAATTGAGGTGGTGTCTTTGCCATAAATCTAGTGATCATATAAGTGTGGATTTCTCTCTTTTAAACTATTTTTATTTTTATTTTTAAAGATTTTATTTATTTATTTGACAGAGAGAGAGCAAGAGAGAGAGAGACAGCGAGAGAGAGAGAGAGAGAACACAAGCAGGGGGAGCTGGAGAGGGAGAAGCAGGCTCCCCACTGAGCAGGGAGCCCGATGCAGGGCTGGATCCCAGGACCCTGGAATCATGACCTGAGCCGAAGGGAGACGCTTAACCAAATGAGCCACCCAGGTGCCCCTAAAGATTTTATTTTTAAGTAACCTCTACACTCACCATGGGGCTCGAACTCATAACCCCAAGATCAATAATCACATGCTCCACTGACTGAGTCAGCCAGGCGCCCCAAGTGTGGATTCCTTTATGGACTGATTATATTATATTCCATTTGTTGATCTATCCTAGCGCTAATACCACATGCTTTAATTTGGGGTTTTATTTGTTTGTTTGTTTGTTTTTGTTTTTGTTTTTTTTACAGTGAGCCTTGATCTGGTAGTGTAAGTCTTCTAGCTTTGTGTTTCTTCTTCAGTATTGACTTAGCCACGTTTTGCCAAGATTCCTTGTGTTCCCATATATTGTATTTATTCCCATATTTTATTTTTTATTTTTTTTAAGATTTTTTTTATTTATTTACTTGACAGAGAGCAAGATCACAAGTAGGCAGAGAGGCAGACAGAGAGAGAGGAGGAAGCAGGCTCCCCACCGAGCTGGGAGCCTGATGCGGGCCTTGATCCCAGGACCCTGAGATCATGACCTAAGCCGAAGGCAGAGGCTTTAATCCACTGAGCCACCCAGGCAACCTTATTCCCATATTTTAGAGTCACTTACCACTTTCTCTTATGGTTAGTACTTTTTGTATCCTGTTAAGATATGTTTGTGTAAGCTAAGATCGTGGAGCTATCCTCTTGTATTTTCTTCTAAACCTTGCTTGATTTTTATTGGAATTGCACTGAATCTAGAGATAAATTTGGGGACAATATATACTATAACAATGTTGAGGCTTTCAATTCATTACCCTCTTTTATCCTTCCATTGATTTTATTTAACTTAGCTCAGTAATATTTTGTAGTTTTCAGTGTTAAAGTATTGCAAGTCTTTTGTAGAATTTATTCTTAGGTATTTGACAATGTATAATACCATCATAAGTGGTATTATTTTTTTACGATTTCATTTTTTAAGTAATCTCTACACTCCACATGGGGCTTGAACTCACAACCCCGAGATCAAACGTCACATGCTCTACTCACTGAGCCAGGCAAGTGCCTGATTTGTTTGAATTTTCTATGTGCACCAGTCATATCTTCAAATAATGGCTTTCATTTCTTTTCCAATCTTAATACCCTTTATTTTCTTTTATTGACTAGCTGTACTGACTGAGACCGCCATGACATTGTGAATAAAAATGGTGAGAGTGGACAACACGGTCTAGTATGTCACCTCAGAGGAAAGCATTTGATATTTAACCATCAAATATTACCTCAGTTGTTTTTTTCTAGATATATTTTATCATTTTAATGAACTTATTGTCAAATGATTAAAATTATATATGTATAGTCATGCATATGTATAAGTACATATCTGTTTATATATATATAATGCATATCATTCAGAAAATATACATCGTATCTATTTTATAGGTGGATAGGTAGATAAATAGCGAAAGAAATGCTGGGCGCCTGGGTGGCTCAGTGGGTTAAAGCCTCTGCTTTCGGCTCAGGTCATGATCTCAGGGTCCTGGGATTGAGGCCTGCATCGGGCTCTCTGCTCAGCAGGGAGCCTGCTTCCTCCTCTCTCTCTGCCTCTCTGCCTACTTGTGATCTGATCTCTCTCTCTCTGTGTCAAATAAATAAATAAAATCTTTTAAAAAAAGAGAAAGAAATGCTGAATGGGGTGAAAAGACATGGGAGTTGCTTGAGCTATTCTTGCAACTTTTGTGAATTTTTTTTTAATTTTTAAAAAGATTTTATTTATTTATTTGACAGAGAAAGAGCACAGGCAGGGGGAGAAGCAGGCGGGAGAAGGAGAAGCAGGCTCCCGCTGAGCAGGGAGCACGACTTAGGGCTCGATCCCAGGACCCCAGGATCATGACCTGAGCGGAAGGCAGACACTTAACAACTGAGCCACCCAGGCACCCAACTTTTGTGAATTTTAAAATTATTATCTACACTTTAAAAAGAAGACAAGAGGAGGGGAAGGACCAGTGGAAACGTACATATGTGTGTATATTCCTATTCATTTTCCTACTGATAATACTTACGTTTTTTCCAGTTTTCAGTTAGTATGAACAGGGCTGCTGCTTACGGTCCTGCGGTTATTCGCTTCCGCGGTGCCTCTTACGGAGCTAGTGACTGACGCTGCTGTCTAGCCCCCAACCCAGCCCATCAAGCCAAACAATGGGACTGCATCCATCCTTACTAGGTGTGGCTCTTTTTTTATTAAGCATGAAAATACTATGCGTTTGCCCCGCTGTGCATGCATAAGGCTGCTTCCACCACCAGGGAGCACCTTTTATTAATTTTGACCAAGGAGCCATACAGATTAGCAGAGGTCTTAATCATATACACATTTTTTAAAGATTTTATTTATTTATTTATTTGACAGAGAGAGAGAGAGATCACAAGTAGGCTGAGAGGCAGGCAGAGAGAGAGGAAGAAGCAGGCTCCCCACTGAGCAGGGAGCCCGATGTGGGGCTCGATCCCAGGACCCTGAGATCATGACCTGAGCTGAAGGCAGAGGCTTTAACCCACTGAGCCACCCAGGCGCCCTATACACATTTTTTTAATGCTGCAGTCAACATCCTTATTGGAATTGCTGGTTGGTCGGGCATGTATGTCATAAACTTTACAAGGGATTGCCACATTCATCTCCAATTTCGTTGTACATCATGACAAGCATTTTATGAGAATTCTCATTGTCCCATACCCCTTCCACACCGGATGTTGTCGTTATGTTTACTTTTGCCAATCTAATAGTTTTGAAGTGGGACCCCATTTTTATTCTATTGCAGATCTGTCTGGGAGCTTCCAGGTTGGCGAACACATGGCGATTTGGCGAGAATGGCGTGCCCTGAGAGGGCCTGGAAGTTCCACGCCCCTTCCCACAGACCTTGTCCTCTGCATCCCTTCCCTCTGGCTCTTCCTGAGTTATAGCGTTTGATAATAAACCAGTGATGTCATGCTCAGAAAAGGCCATGTGAGGACACAGCAAGATAGTGGCCATTTAGAAGACAGGGAGAGAGCCCTCAGGAGAAACCGAATTGGCCTGCCCCATGATCTGGAACTTTCACCTTCCACAACTGTGAGAAATAAATGTCCGTTGTTTAAGTTAAAACACGCACACACACACACACACACACACACACACACACACACACACAGAGCTCTGATTACCAATGCAACTGTGCATCTTTTCAAATGTGCCTCACTTGGAACTGATTGTCCATGTGTCTTTTGGATACTTTCCATTTGCCCTTCTGTAACTCCTCTCCCCCCCGAGTCTGTGTCCAGGAGGCTGATATTTTGGGACTGCTTGAATGACTCCCTTGTCCTCTGGCTTCTGGTTGAGGTTGTTGGGTTGTTAAACTGTTGAGATCCTTGGGTTCTGGTTGCGTCTGGCCAATGAGAGAGCTTCATTTCTATCAGATGGAGAGCAGGCTGTGGCTGAGTTTTTTAACCAAAGACCACAAATGCTCTCCAGCAATTCTCTCTAATGTTTATTTTTAAATTATTATTTATTGTATTGAAGTATGGTTGACACACAACGTTACACTAGTTTCAGGTGTAACTACAACTAGCGATCGGACAAGTCTATCCGTTCTGCAGTGCTCCCCATAATCTGTCCCCATAAGGCGCCATTATGATACCACCAACTACATTCCCTATGTCGTGCCTTTCGTCCCCATGACTTATTCATTCCCAAACTGGAAGCCTGTACATCCCACTCCCCTTCACCCATGTTACCCATCCCCCACCCCCCTTTCCTCCAGCAACCATCAGTTTGTTCTCTGGATTTAGGGGTTTTTGCCTTTTTTTGGTTTCTTTGTTCCTTTGTTTTTTGGAATCCCCATGTAAGTGAGATCATATGGTATTTGTCTTTCTCCATCTGACTTATTTCACTCAGTATAATACCCTCCATGTCCATCCATGTCTTGGCAGGGATTCTCTCTTAGAGCTATTGTGTTCCAGTAACTACTCCCCAACACTTACCCCTCCAGGCTTTGCTGGGAGGTCACAGCTCCCCACCATTGCTAGCCCCAGGGCGTCTCGAAATGTCTTGGTGTCAGTTTCAGGCAGCTCTTGCTCCAATAATGGTGTAAGTCACCTGTTTTCCTTGCTCCTGTGGTCTGGGCTGTCTGGGGCTCTTCCGAGGCAGGTCTGCTCACAGTCACACTGATAAAAGCAAGTGCATGACAAAGCCTAGGTTTGGAGGAGCAGGTACGCACACTCCATCCTGAGAGTAGCGGGGCGGGTGGGGGGGAGTGCAAATTTGCAGAACAATGATACAATCACAATTTCCTCTAACCATACCTACTGCCATTTCCTAGTCCCTTCGTTTACTTCTTCTCTGTGACCCCACTTGCGTGGGCCATCTGTTTCTTGTTGGGACCTTGATTAACAGCATATCATCCTCACAGGTTTCTGTAGATTTTTCCAGTTTTCAGGGACATGCAAAACCCTTCTCCCTTTTTAGTTCAGCCTTTTTGCTTTCCTTTTTTGGGTGGGTCCTCCTCCCCAAAGGCTCTACCCTATCTTTGGCACCAACCCCTTCCCACATCTTGTGACTCATGCTAACAACTTAGTGTGTTTATTTCTACAGTTTTCTTCATACCTAGCCAATTGTGTGCATGTGGGGGGGGCGTGTACATTCATATGCCAGCTATTTTAACATACAAAAACACTTTGCAATTTTACCAACAAAAACATGATGCAATCTCCCATATATTCTGTACCTTGCTTAAAACCTTGCAAAAGCTCCCCAGATCAGCTGGCGTGGAACTTCCTTATTCTTTAAAATGCTGAATAATATTCCATCATGCTGGCCTCATTCCCCTATTGATGAGTGAAGTCAATGCTATGAAGTACTGCCCAGATCCCACCTTCGGACGAAGGTTCTCCTTGCCCCGGCCGCTAGGAACCCAGGCTGCTGAGAGCCACAGCTGAATCACTCCCCACGAATTACTAGGGGTTGATGGGAGCGGCCTTGCCCAGGGGTACCCTGTGGCCTTCAGGTAAGACCATATCCCATGACTAGTCAGTGTAGAGGTACCAAGGCCTTGGCCTCAACTATTCAATCTGTAACTTTTCTGAATGGCTCTTCCAGCTTTATATATATCCCTGCAGAAATCAGCCGCATCTTCTATTGCAACTGCTGTGTCTCTTTAAATCCTACCTCTGCTCAATCCTGCTTCCCTCCCTCCTTCACAAGTGTTATGAGATGTTTTTGAGGGAACTTCAAGTGTATCTGGAGCTAGAAGTGGTCCTAAGAGCAGATTATGAAATCGGATTTGGGAGCGTACTGGCTGGGTCTGAGGACTAGGTTCGAAGACTCCATCACTGACTCTAAGTGCAGTGCTGCTAACCCACAATGTCACAGTGATGTCACTGTCAAAAAACGGTCACTAGTGGTGACCACAGATGGGACACAGACGGAAGGAAATTTACTGGCAGGTGCAATGTCTCAGGGGTTTACTGATTCAGAGGAAGTCGTAATTGTTCATGATTGTGTAAGGAGATGGTTGTAACAAGAAGCTCTTATAGCACTGGAGAAAGACACGGAAAGGCGAGGGATGGTTAACTCCAGTCTAGCCGAGGCTCCAAAGCCGAGGGTCCCACCTGTGGGCAGAAGGCAGAGTCTGAGGACTGGCCTGTAAGCATTAGTCCTCTTCGAAATGCTGCCCAGAATCCAGTTTGTTTTCTACAGGTCAGGCCAACACATGCACAAGGGAAGCTCAGCCCTTTCCCGCTTTCTGGAAAAATCACTCAAGTCAGAAATAAGAAGAGGGTTGATTCTATAAACTTTTAACTTCATACCAGAGTGCTGCCTTGAAGCCCACCTTTTCTCTGACTCTAACGGGATACTTAACTTTTCCAGCCACAGACAGCTAGCTGAGGCGTTTCTCAGCACTGCAGGTTTCAGAGATTAGAGGTTTCGGGGGCAGAAAACAATAAGAAGTAACAGTTTTCCTTTTCTGCAGGAAAAAAGAGACTTGCAATTTTATTGTCCTGTAACTCACCAACCATGATTGTGCTAAATTAACAATCACACTTGTGCATTCCCTTCTCCACTACTCACACAATCAAGGCTTTATAAATGTAAATGCTTTTTCTAAAGAACCTGTCATTCTGCTGATTCCCTGAATAATGGATTCAATAAAATTTGACAGGTGTTCGACAACATGTGTGTGGGATTCCTGATTTGTCACAGAAAGGTGGTGTGCCTTCAAGCACCTTTTTGGAAGGGAGGAAATGTTTTCCAGAAGCCTCCCAGCTGCCTTTTCCTGACAGCCCCCTGCCCAAACTCGGACGGAGGTCCACTTCCGGAGGGGCACGGGGCTGACTGGACCGGAAGAGTCAGCATGTGGGCCCGGATGACGGCCAGGGGGTGTCCATCCCCAAGACCACCACGGGACCACCTGCTCTGTCTCACGCTGCCACATTCAACCTCGGCCCCAGAGCGGCAGGGGACGCGCCTGCACAACGAGACCCACGGACCCCGCGCACTGGCCCGGGAGGCAAAGGGGCCACATTCAGCGAGACTCAGTTTCTCTTTAATAGCGTCTGACATTTATTGAAAAGAAGGAACAGACGTCTGTCCAGGTAGTGTCGAAGAGCTGGGCAGAGTGCGGGGCTTAATTACAGTGTGGAACAAAAGGCACACATCAGAGAGACAGCTGTGAACTGAGAACTGAGAAGAGAAGTGGGTTCTGGGGAAAACCAACAGGTCCACGGGAGAAAGAAAACGAGTGGGCTGGATGTGGCTGCCGGGCACCCCTGGGATCCGGCGGCCATCTGGCAGGAGCAGAAGAGGTCTCTGGGAGGAGGGGGGACGGCTCCCCGGGTCCCGCTGTCCCGCTGCAGGTGGGAGGCCGGCCCGGCCCTCCGGCGGGCGGAGGGCGGCGAGCTGCCGGAGTCACTGTCCAGGGCCGCGGCCGGCTCACACACTTCCCGCCCGAGCCCGCAGCGCTGGAGGCCGCAGGCGGTCGGTGGTGCGCGGTGGACGGCGGCGGCAGCGCG
>LNAC01001488.1:176241-193980 GCA_002007465.1 Ailurus styani | reverse complement strand
GCCGGTCGGTGTCGCCGTCAAACGTCTCGGGGAAGGGGATCGGGTTCCTCCACCGCCGGGTCTGGGACCGCAGGGGCAGGGCCAGGAGGGCCTTGATCAGCTGCACCCGGCCGTCCATCGTGCCGCGCTCGCGCTAGCTGGGCGCTGCTGGGAGGGACTGGGTTGAGGTGGGCGGGGAGGCGTGGCGGGAAGTGCGTGTGCGCGGAGGCGGGCCCGGATTCGGGGGCGTGGCCTGCTTGGGCTCCGCCCATCGGGCCGGGTGGTCTCTAGGGCACAGGCGTGGCATGGGGTCATTACCCTAGGGCCCCTGTGGACGCGGAGGGTCAGGCTCTTTGGCTGCTCGCGGAGGCGGGGTCAGAATCAAGGGGCGGGGCGAGGGGCGGGTCCAGGGGCATAGCCCAAGACATCTGGCTCTATCTAGCTCAATCTGGATGTCTGTCTCTACTTGGTGTAGGAAAGTCCTGATGCATGTGGGCCTCATTGGGGCCCCTTTTGGGGGATGAGAAGTCCTTCCTTCTCACCTTTTCTGACCCTCAGGCCTAGCGTATATTTGTGGACTCCTGCATCTGGACACCGCTTGAGGGAGGTTCTTCCAGCACAATTTTGAGCTTAAGCATGCATTTCTCAGCTAGAGAGTTTTCGCACAAGAGGTTGTAGATGTGGTTGCCTTGCAGTACAATGGGAAAGCCCTAAATATTAGCAAACATTATCCAGAATCTCGTAGTCAGAGAATGATGCTCTATGACCAGTTAATGTAAAGAGGGTTTAATAATAAGAAATCTCTTAATTTGGGGCGCCTGGATGGCGCAGTCAGTTAAGCCTCTGTCTTGGGCTCAGGTCATGATCCCAGTGTCCTGGGATCGTGCCCCAAGTTGGCCTCCCTGGTCAGCGGGGAGCCCACTTCTCCAGTTACTCCACTTGTGCTCTCTCTCACTATCTGCTTGTGCTTGCTCGCTATCTCTGTTGCTCTCTCTCAAATAAATAAATAAAATCTTTAAAACAAAGAAAGAAGGAAATCTCTTAATTCGGTATATAGGAGATCAAAAGAGGATTATCACTATAGAAACCAAGAGACAAAAGTAAGAGGTATTGAATGCTTTCCAAACATGATGTTGTACATTTCTATGTCGAAAAATAAAGAAAGGGAATAACAAAGATTGCCTATTTTTTAAAAGATTTTATTTATTTATTTCACAGAGGGAGAGAGATCATGAGTAGGCTGAGAGGCAGGCAGAGAGAGAGGAGGAAGCAGGCTCCCCGCTGAGCAGAGAGCAGGATGCTGGCCTCAATCCCAGGACCCTGAGATCATGACCTGAGCCAAAGGCAGAGGCTTTAACCCACCATGCCACCCAGGCACCCAAAAGATTACCTATTTTTAAAAAAGATTTTATTTATTCATTTGAGAGAGAGAGAACACGAGCTTTGGGGAGAGAGGAGCCTGATTCAGGACTTGATTCCCGGACCCTGGGATCTTGATATGAGCCAAAGGCAGCCACTCAACTATCTGAGCCACCCAGGTGTCCCAAGATTAACCTACTGAAGGAGGGGAAACTATTTCAGGTTATATCTGAATTCCTTTGTACAGTTGAGTACAAAATTAATATAAATGCATCACAAGCTTTCATCTATGGAGAAAATAACAGTTAAAATAGGTAGTGCTGTGTTGATGACTCAATTCAAAAAAGCAGTTAAAAAGAAAGGTGCCTTGGAATATGCTTGAGTAATTGTAAAAGCCACTTAAGGAACATTTTTAAATGCTAAAGAAGGCTACAAAAGAACATTCAAGCAGAAAAGCATGCCCAGGTCAGATGCAGAATAGCACAACATCATAAGATGTTAATTTTCTCTGCGTGATGCAATTTGGACTGAGGTGGCACCCCAGCAGGTACAATTGTGGCCTCAGGAGTGTTTGAGAAGGTGGAAGAATTGACCCAACTGGAACTAGATGAATTACAGAGCTCACTGCTGCCGCATACCAAGGAGGGGACAGCTAATTTGCCCCCACCTACTTAAGTTGCGACAGTGCCTACAGCCCCCATGACCTTTCAAGCCAAAATATGTGTTGTGGACCTAACTAAGCCAGACTTATCCACAAGTTAAAATAAAAAGCCCTTAAAATAGATAAAAGGACAGTTTTCTGACTTTGGATGGCAAGTAGCCAGGGTTGTGTTCCGTAAGAGTGAAACAATATCTCGGCTGAACCCAATGATTGCTTCGGCTTCCTGTGGAGACCAAACAGCCAGGTGGCCTGTTTTATCCGTTTATTTGTTTGTGCATATATGTGTGTGTCTGAGGGGGACTGTTTGTTTATACCTGCTGATCCCAAATGGAAAGCAGATGCGAGAAATCCCCATGTCTCCCATAGTTTTCTCTGGCTTCTTGCCCTGCAGATCTTATCTTTCTGTCAAGGGTGTTTAATAACACACTCCCACACCTCCTACCCCGAGGTAAGGTCTCTTTCCCCAGCCCAGACCCTCCACCCCCATCCAGGCCAGGACCTCTCCTTGGCACTTAAAATCTCTCTGGGGGAGTAGGGGCAGGGTCAACCAACCCCAAGCTCTCCCTGGTATGTGGTCGGTGACCGCTCAGAGAATCTCTAACAGCTGAGGGAAGACACTTGGCAGGTGTCCACACAAAATGAACAAACCTTTTGCAAAATTTTTAGAGAGAGGAGAGGAATTTTACTCAAGCCCAAGTTAGGACAGCTTCCCTTCTTCACAAAGAACAGAGCGCTCAGGGGAAAGAACATTTGGTGCAGGGTTATATGTCTTTTTTATATAAAGAGTTAACAAGTCATTAAGAGGAAGGACATTCCAGAAAGTTACAGACTTTTTTTTTTTTAAAGATTTTTTTATTTTATTTTATTTATTTATTTCACAGAGGGAGAGAGATCACAAGGAGGCAGAGAGGCAGGCAGAGAGAGGGGGGGGGGAAGCAGGCTCCCCGCTGAGCAGGGAGCCCGATGCGGGCCTCGATCCCAGGACCCTGAGATCATGACCTGAGCCGAAAGCAGAGGCTTTAACCCACTGAGCCACCCAGGCGCCCAATTACAGACTTTTTATTAGGTTTTCAGTTTGAGCAAGGCTATTTGACGAACAGTTTATGGGAACCAAGGAGGGATTTTTGTTGTTGTTGTTGTTTTCCTAATCTTTATGTTTGGAATGCTCCGTTTTTGTTTTGTTTTGTTTTGTTTGCTCATTTGTTTGTTTTTAAATGAGGCAGACTTATGAAGCGTGCTCAGGGCAGAAATAGAGCCCATGCTCTGAGGTTTTGCCAAGTCACTTTGACCTTGGTAAATGTTCAAGTACAGCTTCCCCGGGAGCCCAGGAGCAGGGCCCGCAAACAATAAAAGTTGCAAATTTCCTTTATCACTGGGCAGCCGGGGGAGCCAGGCATCCAAGCCGCATCTGAATCGTGACAGACTTGTTGCGGGATCGCCATCACTAGCTTGCAACGGCCATCTGTTGCCACCTGTGGCTGTGTCAGTGCTGAAATGGGGTCCTGTTGGTATTAATACCCTACATGTCACCGGCCATCTGCTCGTGTAGCACCTAAGTCCCTTACAAACTGCTCACCACCCAGAAGGGTCCTTCTGAGACGCTGGGGAGGGGGACGCACACGGTGGGGACAGGTACTGATGGCGGTGAGGGCGAGCGTAGCTGGGGAGGAGCGGCTCCCAGCCCCAAGGACAGCCCATTCCTTAGCACTGAGAGGGTGATAACGGGGACATTTATAAATCCAGTCCCAGCGGCCTCGGGAGACCGGGAAGGGAGGTGCGTGGCCCTCCGCCCGCTGAGCAACCCCTCCCGCAGGACAGGAGACCTTGCAGCCGGGGCCCCTCTTGACTGGATGGCAGGAACACAGCTGCTCATGCCCGCAGCCCGAGATCCTTGTGAAATCCCAGGGAGAGACCCGGGCCCCTCTGTCCCCCCGGGGGGAGGGGCGCATCTTCAGGCCAAACAGAAGGCCACAGTCTTGCTCTCCCTTCCCCTGGGGGGTGGATTTTTTTGTTTTGTTTTTGAAGATTTTATTTATTTATTTGACAGAGAGAGAGATCACGAGTAGGCAGAGACGCAGGCAGAGAGGAGGAAGCAGGCTCCCTGCAGAGCAAGGAACCCGATGCGGTGCTCCATCCCAGGACCCTGAGATCATGACCTGAGCGGAAGGCAGAGGCTTTGGGCCACCCAGGGGGGAGGGTTTTAATGACGACAGGGTTAAGGCTATTTGACGAACGTCTAAATCACGGTAAGCTGCACAGAAGACATGCAATTTCAGTTCACTGGAAATGTTATACAGTGAGTGGGGAATGTACTGAACTTTTTGAGGGACAATGCCATGGATAATCGTCACTGACCTGCCTTTCCAGATTCTGCCCTTGCTAAGGCTTTCTAAGACCAGGTTGTGTAGCACAATGAGAAATATTTCATACTTTTAAGGGACCGAGATTCTTTTTTTTTAAGATTTTATTTTTTATTTGTCAGAGAGAGAGAGAGAGAGAGAGAGAGAGAGAGAGAGAGAACACACAAGCAGGGGGAGCTGCAGGCAGAGGCAGAGGGAGAAGCAGGCTCCCTGTTGAGCAAGGAGCCCAATGTGGGACTCGATCCCAGTACCCTGGGATCATGACCTGAGCTGAAGGCAGCTGCTTAACCAACTGAGCCACCCAGGCGTCCTAACCGGCCGAGATTCTAATAGAGGCTTGAGCAGGAATTAACTGCAGGCTTGCTGCTTCCAGTTTTGATTCTCATGACTTCTGAACTGTGCTTGGGCAGAACCAGGCTGGTCACGCTCCCTCTGCCTTATTCTAGCAGGAACAGAAGATGCTCCATCGCCCCCACAGTACCTGAACATGGACTTGCAATCTTCATCAACTGGCCACTTTTCCTAGGAACTACTACCTTTCTTACCTTAAAAGGGGAGAACTTCAGGTCTGGCCTGAAGCCCCCTCACCCTGCCACCAACACCCCCTGCCGCCCCAAGTGCCTCAACATTAGTGCTTCAAGTTTCAGAGCTCAGAGCTCTGCCCTGGTATACACGCTTGATGGCAGAACCACATGCTTCCTTGATCACATTTGCATACATTGCAAATAATAAAAACCTACAAGTGGGAGCTTCTCCAACAACAACAATAAATTTTATTAGAAGAATGCAAGTAATTTACAAAATCCAAGAAACCAAAGCAACGAACAAGTGTCACAAGGACAGCAACAAGGGTAGCTCGGGAGAAATCAACAGTAGGATATCTAAGTAAAATTCTCAAAAGAAATGACATTAAAGAGGGACACCTGGGTGGCTCAGTCAGTTGAGCCTCTGCCTTAAGTTCAGGTCATGATCCCAGGACCTTGGGATCGAGTCCTGCATCTGGCTCCTTGCTCCGCAGGGAACCTGCTTCTCCCTCTCCCTTTCCTGCTCCACTGCTTGTGCTCTCTCTCTCTCTCTCTCTTTCTCTCTAACAAATAAATAAATAAAATCTTTTAAAAAAACATTGTTAAAAAAAGAAATGGCATTAAAGAGACTTAGCAGGAAATCACTCAGTGTTGGGGTCTAGTTCAATACTGTAAGATTCATGGGAAAAAGACTGATTGCCTCAACTAGGGTGAAGCAACTAGGATCAAACCAAGTCACTCTGGTCAGAGAACTCTGTCACACAACCAAGAGAAGGGTGTATTTGCAGTGGACAGCTTTCAAAGAAAAGGTGCCTGCCGGATGGTCCAACCAGCCTGTGACCATTGCCGTCACCCTGTAGGATACAAATACAGGACAGATAGGTTTTGACATCTTTCCATATATAAAATTCCAAGATCCTTTGTGAAAGTACAAATGCACATATTGGTTTTTTTTTAAGATTTTATTTATTTAACAGAGAGAGACAGCACAAGTGGGGGAGGGGCAGGAACTGCAGGCAGAGGGAGAGGGAGAAGCAGGCTCCCCACTGAGCAGGGAGCCCAATGTGGAGTTCGATCCCAGGACCCCGGGATCATGACCAGAGCCAAAGGCAGATGCTTCACCGACTGAGCCACCCAGGCATGCCACAAATACACATACTGTAAACATGAAAAAAACCGAAAGACAGAGACAAAGCCAAAGCCCCCCAAAGACAAATAACAACAAACCCATCAAGAACTGTTTTAATAGGTTTTCTTTTTTAAAAAAATATCTTTATTTATTTGACACAGAAAGAAAGAGATCACAAGTAGGCAGAGGCAGGCAGAGAGAGAGGGAAGCAGACTCTCTGCTGAGCAGAGAGCCCCATTCGGGGCTCCATCCCAGGACCCTGAGATCACGACCTGAGCCGAAGGCAGAGGCTTTAACCCACTGAGCCACCCAGGCGCCCAGTAGGTTTTCTTAAATAAAATGTTTCTTCACTTACTGCGTTTCCTTAGCACCATTTCCAGAGGCTTTAAATGGCTGGTTTGGAAATAATTTCCACCGGTTTCCCTCGGGGGCGGGCCCGGGGAGCTCCTCAAGCCGCCATGCCTGAAGTAGACCTCTGACTTCACTCCTCTGGCTCTGCCCTTGCAAAGATTTGGTAGAAGCACGTGCTGTGATGGAATGGGAAACTCTTCAGAGTTAAGGGACCAAGGTCCTGATACCAGTTTAAACAGGATTTAACTGTGTGCCCACTGTTTCCAGTTCTGGGCCTCCTGAATTTTTTTTTTTTTGCATCGAAATGATCCCATAATCCTATGTCCAACTGACCAGATTTCAGTGGGAGTCTGGGTTCTGGTTCAGTGCCATTGCCTGAAGTTGGATCTGAATTTACATGCATTTGAAAACAGCTGAGCAGGGGAAATTGTGTGTATGGTGTGTGTGTGTGTGTGTGTGTGTGTGTGTGTGTGTGTATACAATATATAACTTAGAATGTATAGTGTCTGCTTATAAAAAAGATCAAATACATATGCTGAAAGCATTTGCACAGAACAGCATTCCTATAAAGATCTTATAAAAAGTTATAATATCCGAAGAGAGCAGCAGAGCTTGCTAAATTTGGTTTCGCTTGGCAGTTTCCTGATTAGGTCTGGCTACACGGTCTGATTTACATGACTGACTTCAGTACATCTTGGGAGTTGAATAACATGCACTAAATCCACTACCCACTTTTTTTTAAAAAGATTTTATTCACTTATTTGACAGAGAGAGACACAGCGAGAGAGGGAACACAAGCAGGGGGAGTGAGAGAGGCAGAAGCAGGCTTCCCGCAGAACAAGAAGCCCGACGTGGGGCTCGATCCCAGGACCCTGGGATCATGACCTGAGCCAAAGGCAGACGCTTAATGACTGAGCCACCTAGGTGCTCCTCCACTACCCAGTTTCATTCCACAATCAACACAAGTCTCCTCATTCCATGGTAGTGTATTTATATTTTTTAAAAAATCCAGTTCTTTCATGGAGGGAAGAAATTGGAGATTAGAGAGTAAGTTGTGTTTTTTTAAAGACTTTATTGATTTATTTGAGAAAAAGAGAGAGAGAGAGAGAGAGAGCATGCGAGCGCGTGCATGCGTGTGCGTGAGCACGGGGGAGGGGCAGGAGAATAGGGAGAAGCCTACTTCCTGCTCAGCAGGGAGTCCAACACCTGGCTGGCTCCCAGGACCCTGAGATAATCACCTGAGCCGAGCCCAGGGTAGATGCTTAACTGACTGAGCCACGCAGGTGCCCTGAGGGTGAGGTTATTTTAAGTATAATTAAGATAAACCTTATATTAATTTTAGGTGTTTTCTTTTTCCAAGAATGTGGAGAACAAAGCAAAAACACAAGGTAGATTGGACCGTTAACCGAATCCAAGTAATGGCTGGGAATAGGTGTGTGTGTGTGTGTGTGTGTGTGTGTGTGTGTGTGTGTGTGTGTGTTTAATGGCCCTAAGAATGGCTATATAAGAATACAAGAAAAATAAATTAAGACTCTAGAAGATTGGGGTGCCTGGGTGGCTCAGTGGGTTAAAGCCTCTGCCTTCAGCTCAGGTCATGGTCTCGGGGTCCTGGGATAGAGCCCCTCATCGGGCTCCCTGCTCAGTGGGGAGCCTACTTCCTCCTCTTTCTCTGCCTGCCTCTCTGCCTACTTGTGATCTCTCTCTGTCAAATAAATGAATAAAATCTTTTTTAAAAGACTCTAGAAGATTAATGATAGTGTGCTTTTTGTTTGTTTTTTTAAGATTTCATATATTTATTTGACAGAGAGAGAGAGGGCGAGACAGCACAGGCAGGGGGAGCGGCAGACAGAGGGAGAGAGAGAAGCAGGTCCCCCACAGAGCAGGGAGCCCGACGTGGGGCTCCTCCACTCCTCCATCCCAGGACCCCGGGATCATGACCTGAGCTGAAGTCAGATGTGTAACCGACTGAGCCACCCAGGAGCCCCAGCTAATGTGTTTCTTAAGGAGCAGTTTGTAAATTTTCAGGAAGCTGAGAGTCTGCGTGAAAATTGTCGTGATGCCAGCCTCTCTGCCTGATTCATTCTGCCCCGAGTATACTTGCTCATATAGTATTAGTCCCACTATGCCGTGGGAGCTGCCAATTTGGATGATTTTATATAGACCCTCAAAAACAAACTCCATGGCTGCCAAATCCAAGGGAAAACCACAGTTGTGTCTACATGACAAATTAGAAAAATATCAGTTGATGCACTTTTCCAAGGCTTGTCTGTGTGAGGAGAAGCAGGAATCTAAAAGGCTGGCCTCACTGGTCAGAGGGCTCTCCGGACGGAGCAGTGAATTTGGAGCACTGCACCAAATCCATAGACATGAACTTAAGAGAGACCAAGAGGGCACCTGGGTGGCTCAGTTGGTTGAGCAACTGCCTTCCGCTTGGGTCATGATTCTGGAGTCCGGGAATGGAGTCCCATATCTGGCTCGCTGCTCAGCAGGGGGGTCTGCTTCTCCCTCCCACCTTCCCCCTATCATGTTCACTCTCTCTCACTCTCCCTCTCTCAAATAAATAAATAAAATCTTAAAGAAAAAAGAGTCCAAGAAAAAGGCTGCTTTGCATTAATTCAAGACAGAAAACAAAAGCCACACCCTGAAATCCAGGAATCTGTCATAAAATTTAAAAATGATAACAATGACATAAGTTTTATCCATTCCAATATACACTGCTAATAATCATATGAACTCTAGGGCTGCCTGGGTGGCTCCGTGGGTTAAACATCTATTGATTTCGGCTCAGGTCATGATCTCAGGGTTGTGGGATTGAGCCCTGCTTAGGGCTCATGCTCGGTGTGGAGCCTGCTTAAGGTTCTCTCTCTCCCTCTCCCTCTGCCCCTCTCCCCTTCTCTACATAATGATAATAATATAAATTGAAATTTAATTTCTTCAAGAAATTTAATCTCAGTTATGGTATTTCTAAGATTTTTTTCTTTCTAATGAGAATGCAGTCTTGTATTTAATATTTTGCCCCTGGTTTATTGTGCTTTTTTTTAATTGTCCTTTTTTCTCTTTTCTTTTTTATAATTGTATGATTTTTTAAGATTATTTATTTATTTATTTACTTACTTGACAGAGAGAGATCACAAGTAGGCAGAGAGGCAGGCAGAGAGAGAGGAGGAGGCAGGCTCCCCACTGAGCAGGGAGCCCCATGCGGGCCTCGGTCCCAGGACCCTGAGATCATGACCTGAGCCGAAGACAGAGGCTTTAACCCACTGAGCCACCCAGGCACCCTGTCCTTTTTTTTTCAAGATTTTATTTTTAAGTCATCTCTACACAATATGTGGGGATTGAACTCACAACCCTGAGATCAAGTGTCACATACTCCACTGACTGACCGAGCCAGCCAGGAGCCCCAATTGTACTTATTTTATTTATGTATTTATTTATTTGGCACAGAGAGAGAGAGATCACAAGTAGGCTGAGAGGCAGGCAGAGAGAGAGGAGGAAGTAGGCTCCCCACTGAGCAGGGAGCCCGATGAGGGGCTCGATCCCAGGACCCCGAGACCATGATCTGAGCTGAAGGCAGAGGCTTTAACCCACTCAGCCACCCAGGCGCCCCTTTTGTAAATTTTTTAAAAAAGATTCGTACTTATTCATTTGAGACAGAGTGATACAGAGAGAGAGAGAGAGAGAGAGAGCACATGAGCAGGATAAGAGGCAGAAGCAGGCTCCCTGCTGAGCCAGAAACCCAATGCAGGGCTTGATCCCAGGATCCTGGGATCATGACTCAAACTAAAGGCAGCCACTTAACCACCTGAGCCACCCAGGCGCCCTGTACTTATTTTTTTAATTGAAATATAATTGAGGATTGGGGCACCTGGGTGTCTCAGTCGGGTAAGCATCTGCCTTCAGCTCAGGTCATGATCCCAGGGTCCTGGATCGAGCCCTGCTTCAGGCTCCCTGCTCAGCGGGGAGTCTGCTTCTCCCTCTCCTGCTCCTCCTGCTCGTGCTCTCTCTGTCAAATAAATAAATAGTTTTTTTTAAAAAAAGAAATATAGGGGGTGCCTGGGTGGCTCAGTGGGTTAAAGCCTCTGCTTTCAGCTCAGGTCATGATCTCAGGGTCCTGGGATCGAGGCCCGCATCGGGCTCCCTGCTCAGCGGGGAGCCTGCTTCCCCCTCTCTCTCTCTGCCTGCCTCTCTGCCTCCTTGTGATCTCTCTCCCTCTGTGAAATAAATAAATAAAATCTTAAAAAAAAATAAAAAAATAAAAAATAAATAATAAAAATAAAAATAAAAAAGAAATATAATTGACATACAATGTCATATTAGTTTCAAATGTACAACATATTGATTTGACAATTCTATACATTACTTAAGGCTCATCACAAGTGTAAAACATGTGTCATCACAAAATGTTATGAAAATATCGGCCATATTCCCTATGCTGTACTTTTCACCTCTGTGATGTATTTATTTTATAACTGGAAGTTTGTACCTCTTAATACCCTTGACCTAATTTGCCCATCACCAGTTTGTTCTCTGTATTTGAGTCTGTTTGTTTGAAATGTGCTCATCTGTGATTACTTCTCATCTTCATGGTATTTAATGCTGACCAACACTTGAACGAATTATGTTCATCTATGTTGTAGGCTGCATTAACCAAGAATTCGAAGTATTTGTTAACTTTATCTAAACTTGAGAATTACAACATCCATACTTGGGGAAACCCCTCTGATAATATAGCTGCTTTATCAAGAAACACAACTAATTAAGAGGGAAAAAAACGGACAGAGAATCCCTTTGGAAACTACTGGAATTCAAATGGTGCCCTCCCCCACCCCTGGCTCACTAAATATGAGGGTAAAGAAAAATATATATGCTTAGGGCTTGGAAAAAAACCCTCTCATTCTCTTTTTGTTTTCTTTCCTTTCATTAACACAATGTTCATTTTACATTTAAGACCTTAGATTTATTTAAAAAGCACCCGTGTGATGCATTTTCGTCTACGAGGAATCTAAGACAATAATCTGGAAGAGAGTGCATGAGTCCGTAGGCCCCAAGAGCTGGCACTGATGTGCGACCTTCTGCCACTCTCCTTTAAATTGTCAACTGCTAAGATATTGTATTCTTTTCTTTTCAAGATTTTGTTTATCCGTTTATTTATTTAGAGCGTGTGAGAGCGGAGGGGATGGGCAGAGGGAGAGGGAAAGAGAATCGAAGCAGACTCCCTGCTGAGCGCAGAGCCCAGATATTTATTTATTAATTTGAGAGAGAAAGAGGGGGGGGGAGATATCACGGGGGAGGGGCAGAGGGAGAATCCTAAGCAGGCTCCATGCCCAAGGCAGAGCCCAATGTGGAGCTCAATCTCATGACCCTGAGATCACTACGTGAGCCAAAATCGAGAGTCGGTCACTCAGCTGGCTGAGCCACCCAGGCAACTCTTAAGTTACTACATTTCTAAATAGCTATTGCTTTTGGGACGCCTAGGTGGCTCAGTCGGTTAAGCATCTGCCTTCAGCTCAGGTCATGATCCCAGGGACTGGGGATTGAGTCCAGCATCGGGCTCCTTGCTCAGCAGGGAGCTTTCTTCTCCCTCTGCCTGCTGCTCCCGTGCTTGTGCTCTCTCTCTGCCAAATAAATAAACAAAATCTTTAAAAATAAATAAGTACCTATGGCTTTTTTTTCAATTTGTGCCAACTAAAAATAACTCCAAAACAATTGACCCATTTCTCCCACCCCAATCCCCTGCTTCTAGCAACCACAAATCTGTTCCCTCTGCCCATATACAAATACATACACAACTATATACGTTATATAGAGAGATATATGTTTAGATAGGGCATGTAAGAGAAATCATATGGTATTTGTCTTTTGCTGTTGGACTTATGTCAGTTACCACAATGCTCTGAATGTAGGTCCATCCATGTTGTTGCAAATGGCAAGACGTCCTTTCCTTTTTATGGTTGAATAATATTCCTCTGTGTGTGTGTGTGTGTGTGTGTGTGTGTGTGTGTGTGTGACAATTCCTTTATCCATTCATCCATCAGTGAACACTTAGGCTATTTCCATATCTTGTCCATTTTAAATAATGCTGCAATGAACATGGGGGTGCATATATATTTTTTCAAATTAGTGTTTTTTTTCTCAGAAGTGGAATTGCTAGATCATATGGTCATTCTATTTTTAATTTTTTTGAGGAACCCCCATACTATTTTCCACAGTGACTGCAATTTACATTCCAACCGATAGAGCACAAGGGTCCCTTTTCTCCACATCCTGGCCAACCCTTGTTATTTCTAGGCTTTTTGATCCTAGCCCTTCTAACAGGTGTTAAGTGATGCCTAGGGGCGCCTGGGTGGCTCAGTTGGTTAAAGCCTCTGCCTTCAGCTCAGGTCATGATCTCAGGGTCCTGGGATCGAGGCCCACATCGGGCTCTCTGCTCAGTGGGGAGTCTGCTTCCTCCTCTCTCTCTGCCTGCCTCTCTGCCTACTTGTGATCTCTCTCTCTGTGTCAAATAAATAAATAAAATCTTTTTTAAAAAAGTGATACCTAATTGTGGTTTTGATTTCCATTTCCCTGATGATTAAATGACATATGGTATCTTTTCATGTGCCTGTTGGCCATCTATACACCTTCTTGCAAAAACATCTATTCAGATAATCTGCCAATTTTTAAATCCGATTGTGTGGGGGTTTTTTTGCTATTGAGTTTTTTTAATTATTTATATATATTTGGATATTCATCCTTATGAGATACATGATTTGAAAATATTTTATCCCATTAATAGGTTGCCTTTTCATTTCACTGATGGTTTCCTTTGCTGTGCAGAAGCTTTTTAGTGTGATGTAGTCCCACTTGTTTATTTTTGCTTCTGTTGCTTTTACTTTTGGTGTCAGATACTCCTTTCTTCTTATACGATCTTCTCTAGGACCATACTAGTCATCCTAACTCTGTCTTACCCTTAGCAGGGTCAGGAAGTTTCCCTCAACACAGATACAATCCTCAAATATGCATCTGTGGCCTGCATGTAGTGACCTAAAGGATCCCTTCTCACAGGGAGCTATTAATTTACCTACCGCCTTCTTTTCCTTTTTTTTTTTAAAGATTATTTATTTATTTATTTGACAGAGAGATATTACAAATAGGCAGAGAGGCAGGCAGAGAGAGAGGAGGAAGCAGGCTCCCTGCTGAGCATAGAGCCCGATGTGGGCCTCGATCCCAGGACCCTGAGATCATGATCTGAGCTGAAGGCAGAGGCGTAACCCCACTGAGCCACCCAGGCACCCCCGCCTTCCTTTCCTTAATAAACTGGTAAACTTCAGGCATTAGCAGTCAAGGAGGGCAGCTTAGGGCACTCAGTTTCTCCGGATGGGGCATTCAGTGTCATAGTAGCAGGGTCTAGTGTTGATCCAAGGAAGGTAATGAAAAGGTAAAGAGAGCACAGTCTTTCCTTAGAAGTATGCACGGAAGTAGGGAGGTGTCTGGATGGGTCAGTCAGTTGGGTGTCCAATTCTTGGTTTTGGCTCAGTCGATGATCTCATGGGTCGTGAGATTGAGCCCGACATCCAAGCTCAGCACTCAGCTGGGAGTCTGCTTGAGATTCTTTCCCCCTTCCTGACTCTCCCCGTCTACTCCCCAACCCCTCTCTTAATTACTTAATTAAAATTAAATTAAAGCACAGCAAAGGAAATAGGCAACAAAGCCAAAAGACAACTGACAGAATGGGACAAGATATTTGCAAATGACATATCAAATAAAGGGCTTGTATCCAAAATCTTTAAAGAACTTATCAAATTCAACACTCACAGAACAAAGAGCCCAGTCAAGAAATGGGCAGAAGACATGAACAGACATTTCTCCAAAGAAGACATCCAAATGGTCAACAGACATAGGAGAAAGTGCTCAACATCACTCGGCATCAGAGAAATACAAATCAAAACCACAGTGAGATACCAGCTCACATCAGTCAGAATGGCTAAAATGAACAAGTCAGGAAATGACAGATGTTGGCGAGGATGCAGAGAAAGGGAACCCCTCCTACACTGTTGGTGGGAATGCAAGCTGGTGCAGCCCCTCTGGAAAACAGTATGGAGGTTCCTCAAAAAGTTGAAAATAGAGGTACCCTACGACCCAGCAATCACACTACTGGGTATTTACCCAAAAGAAACAAAAATACAGATTTGAAGGGGTACATGCATTCATACGTTTATAGCAGCAATGTCCACAATAGCCTAACTATGGAAAGAACCTTGATGTCCATCAACAGATGAATGGATAAAGAAAATGTGGTATATATACACAGTGGAATATTATGCAGCCATCAAAAGAAATGAAATCTTGCCATTTGCAAACATGAGGATGGAACTAGAGGGTATTATGCTGAGCAAAATAAGTCAGAGAAAAACAATTATCATATGATCTCTCTGATATGAGGAACTTGAGGGGCAGGACGGGGGGTTGTGGGGGTTAGGGAGGGGGAAAAAATGAAACAAGATGGGATGGGGAAGGAGACAAACCACAAGAGACTCTTAATCTCACGAAACAAACTGCGGGTTACTGGGGGGTGGGAGGGTAGGGATAGGGTGGCTGGGTTATGGACATTGGGGATGGTTTGGATATGGTGAGTGCTGTGAAAGGTGTAAGCCTGATGATTCACAGACCTGTACCTCTGGGGCAAATAATAATAAAAAATTTAATTTAATTTAATTTAAATTACAGAGTCAGCCACAATCCTGGTCTTGGGGATGTCTGAACTATTTCACAAGCCAATAAAATGGATGAATACAACAGATCCAAAGATTGCATACCTGGAGTTCTTCTTAAGGCTTTCTGGTCCCCTTTGTGAAAGCTATTTCCTGGGGCACCTGGGTGGCTAAGTCGTTAAGCGTCTGCCTTCTGCTCAGGCCATGATCCCAGCATCCTGGGATCAAGTCCCACATCAGGCTCCTTGCTCGGTGAGGAGCCTGCTTTCCCTTTGCCTGCCCCTCCCCCATCTTGTGCTCTCTCTGAGAAATGAACAAATAAAATCTTTTAAAAAAGCTATTTCCCATACATACTCTATATAATATAAGAGATTCATTTAAAAATAATCCCGTGGTAGGGGTGCCTGGATAGCTCAGATGGTTGAGCACCTGCCTTAGGCTCAGACTGTGATCTCTGGGTCCTGGGATCGAGCCCCCCATCAGGCTCCCTGCTCAGCGGGGATTCGGCTTTTCCCTCTCCCTCTGCCTGTTGCTCCCCGTCTTTGTGCTCTCTCTCACTGTCAAAAAAATAAATAAAATATTAAAAAAATTAAAAATAATCCCGTGGTAGGAGGAAAGGGAAAGGGGCAGAGATCAAGCCTTATCGACTAGGGGGTTATACTCATTGTACATAAATGATGGGAGCATGCAGTTTCTGGTATTATTTTTCAATTCCCCATGTTGGCTCATTTTCATGATGTTTGTGAAATGCAGCCTGCCTTGGAGAGCCACCAAAAATCCAGGTCCTCCTGACCATCAAGTGCTTTACTAAGCTTGTCATTCTCTGGAGAGCAGGAAGACAAACCTCAGCATGCACTGTGCATTGGAAATTGGACGCAGAGAAAAAGATGTTTGGGAGGAGAGTGGCAAGGCCATGTGTTTTCCATGAACCACATTACCAGGGATGGAGATGAATTTGGCAGTGGCACCGGGCGGGTCTGAAAACCTGGGAAGAGGTAGACAGTGACAGGAAACTTGTAGAGAAGCAACGGGGAAATAATCTGAATCTAAACCAAGGCAAGGCTGGTGGGGATTGGAAAGTGGGAATGGATTCCTGAAGCCACAGGGAATGGAGTCTTACTATCTGGATAACTGAGGGAGAAGGATACAGTCGACTCAGATCAGACATGACTCCTGATTTCTGGGTGGATGGTTGGTAAGCTAGGGAGCCAAGGAAGAAAAGAAGGGGATTCTTGATTTTTAGAAAAGACAAGTTCCACTTGGAACGTTTTGAATTGGAACGTCTGAGTGTGCCATTAGCAGTTAGGTCTGTGGTCCCAACCTGCTTGGTTACCATGAGTAAGGCCGGTTTCTTCAGCATTGCAGGGTAATGATCTCATTTTTTTAAAGATTTTATTTATTTATTTGACACACAGAGAGAGATTACAAGTAGGCAGAGAGGCAGGCAGAGAGAGAGGAGAGAGGAAAAAGCAGGCTCCCTGCTGAGCAGAGAGCCGGATGTGGGCCTTGATCCCAGGACCCTGAGATTATGACCTGAGCTGAAGGCAGAGGCTTTAACCCACTGAGCCACCCAGGTGCCCAAAGATCTCATTTTTTTAAAAGATTTTATTTATTTGTATGACAGAGAGAGATTACAAGTAGGCAGAGAAGCAGGCAGAGAGAGAGGAGGAAGCAGGCTCCCTGCTGAGCGGAGAGCCTGATGCAGGCCTCAATCCCAGGACCTTGGGATCATGACCTGAGCTGAAGGCAGAGGCTTTAACCCACTGAGCCACCCAGGCGCCCCCCAGTGATCTCATTTTTATGAGTCAAGAGTTGAGGTAAACTCATCAGAGACTGATCTACAAACCAGCATGTCAATCACCTTTCATTATTGAGAACTATAACGGTCAGGATAAATTACCAGCATGGATTTAGAAAGCAGAAGTTTTTCTTAAGGGAAGGGGTTCCCAGGACAGGGGGTATTTTAACTGGGTAGTCGGGACCTAAGGACCTCAGAAGCCCCAGGTCAGTCATAGTCCTCTAAAGTTATATGAGGGTTTGGGGCACCTGGGTGGCTCAGTCCTTAAGCATCTGCCTTCGGCTGGGGTCATGTTCCCAGGGTCCTGGTATCGAGGCCCGCATCGGGCTCTCTGCTCAGTGGGGAGCCTGCTTCTCCCTCTCCCACTCCCACTGCTTATGTTCCCTCTCTTGCTGTCTCACTCTGTTACAAATAAATAAAATCATTTTTTAAAGATTTTATTTATTTATTTGACACAGAGAGAGATCAGATCACAAGTAGGCAGAGAGGCAGACAGAGAGAGAGGAGGAAGCAGGCTCCCTGCTGAGCAGAGAGCCCGATGCAGGCCTCGATCCCTGGACCCTAAGATCATGACCTGAGCCGAAAGCAGAGGCTTTAACCCACTGAGCCACCCAGGCGCCCTCAAATAAATAAAATCTTAAAAAAAATAAAGTTATGTGAGGGTTCCAGAGAAAACAAGGTGGCTGACTTGGAAATTTTAATCCTATCTGCTGAGGAAGTCGAGGCGCTCCTTGGAAGACCTCGGTGATGGAAAAGGATACAGAGGGATGAGTGGAGGTTGAGGGCACATCAGAGCAGGTAGGGATGTGGCCAGGCTCTGTGCTTCGGTTCTACCAGAGGCACTGGTGAGGAGGGTGGGGCACCAAGAGGCTTGCTGCTGTGGCTGCT
>LNAC01001488.1:148863-164256 GCA_002007465.1 Ailurus styani | reverse complement strand
AAACCCACTGCGCGTGCTTTTCTTTTTGGTATATTTGCTGGTCGTGTGTATTTCTTTATTGGTGAGTTGCCCATTACCCACATTGTCTTTACCTTTCACCTGATAGTCGTTTCTAAGTACTCCTCTTAAGTCTATCTTTGCCCTGGACACTGCTCAAGGTGTTCTCAGGTTTTCATTTGTGCTTGTTCGTGGCTGTTTTCCTTGCTGGTGGGCTTAAAAACCCTTTCGTGGTTTCATCTTATCTTTATTTTAAATCAAATCCAACCCAAACTCGACCACTTTTCAAGACTATTGAAATGATAAAGCTTCATTATAGTCATGACTTTTTAAAAACTGTCTGCAAGAAGTAGATTTACCATGTTCTCATCCCTGTTTTCACAAGGAGGGCTGGCCTGAGTATTTAGACTCTCTCAAAATGCCTATTCATCATCACACTTGAACATGTGTGGCAATCTCTATAACAGAGGAATTCGGCAGAGTTATTATATTCACTGGTTGAGCAACTGTCATACCTACATGGTCGTGGAAAAGAAAATAATTTTTTAAAAGGTTTATTCATTTATTTTAGAGAGAAAGAGAGAGCACGAGCAGGGAAGGAGCAGAGGGAGAGGGAGAAGCAAACTCCCTGCTGAGCATAGAGACCCATGTGGGGCTGGGTCCCTGAACCCTGACATCATGATCTGAGTCAAAATCAAGAGTCCCACGCTTAATGGACTCAACCACCCAGGCACCCCCAAAAAGAGAATTTCATAAACATTACGTTATTGTGTGGCATCATGACTTTATCCACAACATAACCATGCATGGGTGTGAATGCATAAAAAATGCCAGAGCAGATATATCAAATTACTCACAATGTTTATTTCTGGTTAAGGCAGTAGGAAGGAAGATGCACTTTTTCCTTGAGATATAGATATATAGATATATAGATATATCCATTTGTATATCTATATTTCTGTAATACCATGAAAAAAGTAATCATTTGAAAAAGGAGGGGCCACAGAAATACAGGCTTAAGCCACATAGAAACGCTTTGTTCCAGATTGGATCCAGCCTCATTCATTTGCATCGCTTGTTTCCTCTAATCATTTCTGAAACCCTTCCTTGGCCTCATCTCATTCATTTTTAACATTTTATTTTGAAATAATTATAGACTCACAGGAAGTTGCAAAAATAGTACAAAAGAACCTTCTGTCTTCACCCAGCTTCCTCAATGGTTACATTTTCTATAGATGCAGTATAATATCAAAACCAGGAAATTGACACTGGTACATTACTGTTAAGTAGACTATAGGCCTCATTCAGCTTTCACCATTTTGCTAACCTGCATTAATTTGTGTGTGTTTGTGTATCACTCTAGCCATTTCATCCCATGTCATGGTTCCTATAATCACCATTACAATCAACATACAAAAATATTCCATCAGTACTCACTCAGCCACATGTACGTATGTTGTTAGAGTCATATCTCTTTCATTTTGTTTGGAGTAACTGTAAGTGGTACTATGTGTTTAATTTTGGTTTCCGCGTGTTCATTGTTAGTATATAGAACTGCAATTGAATTTTTAGTTTTATTTTGAGGTAATTATAGATTTACATGCAGTTGTAAGAAAAACTACACAGAGATCCAATGTACTTTTTCCTAGTTCCACACAGACATAACAGCTCTTAAAACTGGTACAGTATCAAAATCAGGATATTAACACACCTATTTATCTTGTTCATATTTCCCCCAATTTACTTGTTCGAGCGTGTGCATGTGCATAGGTCCATGCACTCACTGCCACAGTGGAGGTATAGCCTATATGTAGCATTGAGTTCATTTCTTTTTTTTTAATAAGAAGCTATAGTTTAAGGATTTGTTTATTTATTTGAGAGGGAGAGAGAGAAAGAGCATGCACAGAGGGAGGGCAGAGGGAGAGAATCTCAGGCAGACTCTCCACTGAGTGCAGAGACCCTCTGGGGGCTCCAACTCATGAACCTTTAGATCATGATCTGAGCCAAAACCAAGAGTCTGGTGCTCAACCGACTGAGCCACCCAGGCGCCCCTATAGTTCATTTCTTTTTATTGCCAAGTAGTGTTCTTTGGTATGGTTGCCTCATAGTTCATGTGTCATTCACCCATGAAGGCCATCAGGGTTGTTTCCAGTTTGCCATTAGGAAAAGTTACTGTATTTGTTTATAGGTTTTCATGTGAACAAAATTTTTTATCTGGATAAATGCTCCAAAATTCAATTATTGGGTTATCTGGTAAGGACATGTTTAGTTTTGCAACTCTGCCAAACTGTTTTTCATTGCCATCAGCAATTTATGAATATATCCAGTTTCTCTGTGTTCTTGTCAGCACTGGGTGTTATCACTGTTTTGTTTTGGTTTTTTTTTTTCATTTTTGCCGTTCTGATGGAGTGATCTTTCACTGTGGTTTTAATTTGTATTTCCCTGATGGCTAATGATGGTGAAAATCTCTGTATGCGATTATTTTCTATCTGTATTTCCTCTTAAGTGAGATGTCTTTTGTCATTTTCTAAGTGAGCCGTTTGTTTTTTATTATTAAGATTCGTGAGTTCATTATATATTCTACATATGAGTCCTTTGTCAAACACATAATTTGCAAATATTTTCCTCCAAGTCTGCAGGTTGTCCTTTCATTCTTGACTCTTGGAGCTAAATTTTTAAATTTTGATGAGGTCCAATTAATTTATGTGTGTTTATGTGTTTTGAAAACCTAACCTATGCTATAAATAGTGTGAAACTTTACAGACCACTTACAGGGAGAACTGGCATCATTTCTGTTTTTAATCTTCCAATCCATGAACACAGTGTGTCTTTTTATTTATTTATTTGGATATTTGATTCCTTTCATCAAAATCTGTGGTGTTCTGCATTCGATCCTATACACATTTAATAAATGTATTCCTAAGTATTCCTTTTCTTTGAAGCAGTTATAAATCATACTTTTTAAATTTCAGTTTCCACATGCTCATGGTTACTATGTAGAAATTTTGTAGAATTCATTAGAAGTGTATTGTTTATTTTCCACATGTTTGGACATTTTCTGGTTAATTTTCTGCTATTAATTTCTAGTTTGATGCCATTGTGATCAAAAATTGAACTCTGTATGCTTTCAATTCTCTTAAATATTTTTAGGTTTATTTTATGATTTTAAGAAGAGCATTACTGGGCCATGTCTCCAAAGGAAGCCAGTGTGCGTGATAAAAGAACTAGATCCATGTCTTGTGATGAATGATTGAAAGAAATGTTCATAGTTTAGAGAACACAGACTTATAAAGAAGATGATACTTGAAGGTCGGGGTGTCTGGGTCACTCAGTCGGTTAATCGTCTGCCTTCAGCATCTGCCTTTGGCTCGGGTCATGATCCCAGGGTCCTGGGATAGAGCCCCACATCCAGCTTCTCCCTCTCCCTCTGCTTTTCCCTCTGCTTATGCTCTCTCTCTCTCAAATAAAATAAATAAAATCTTTTAAAAAAATCACAGATGTCAGGGACAACCTCCTTCTCCCTCTTATCCCCACTTGTGCTCTCTGTTGCTATCTCTGTCTCTCTCTCTCAAATAAATAAATAAAATCTTTTGGGCGCCTGGGTGGCTCAGTGGGTTAAAGCCGCTGCCTTCGCCTCAGGTCATGATCCCAGGGTCCTGGGATCGAGGCCCATATCGGGCTCTCTGCTCAGCGGGGAGCCTGCTTCCTCCTCTCTCCTCTCTCTGTGCCTGCCTCTCTGCCTACTTGTAATCTCTCTCTGTGTGTCAAATGAATAAATAAAATCTTAAAAAAAAAAAGATTTATAAATAAATAAAATCTTTAAAAATAAAAATAAATAAATAAATAAATAAATAAATACCTGAAGGTCGGGGCACCTGGCTGGTTCAGTGGGTAGAGCATGTGACTCTTGATCGGGGGAGGGTTGGGGGTAGGGGGGCTTGTAAGTATTAGCCCCACTTTGGGTGTAGAGACTATTTAAAAATAAAATCTTTTTAAAAATACTTGAGGGCGCCTGGGTGGCTCAGTGGGTTAAAGCCTCTGCCTTTGGCTCAGGTCATGATCCCAGGGTCCTGGGATCGAGGCCAACATCGGGCTCTCTGCTCTGCAGGGAGCCTGCTTCCTCCTCTCTCTCTGCCTGCCTCTCTGCCTGCTTGTGATCTCTCTCTCTGTCAAATAAATAAATAAAATCTTTTAAAAAATAAATAAATAAAAATACTTGAAGGTCTACTGTGCTCGAAAGGGATTAAACTACTGCTTTACTATGGGGCTCCTTGGTGGCTCAGTCATTAAGCATCTGCCTTTGCTCAGGTCATGATCCCAGGGTCCTGGGATCGAGCCCCGCATCAGGCTCCCTGATCAGCAGGAGTCCTGCTTCTCCCTCTCCCACTCCTCCTGCTTGTGTTCCCTCTCTCGCTATCTCTCTCTCTCTGTCAAATAAATAAATAAAATCTTTAAAAATAAAACTACTGCTTTACTATTCCATGGTTTAGAATTTAGGCCAATCAGCTGAAACTGTTCTTGGCCAACATAAGAAATGGAGAGCCCTGAGAAGTAATGAGGCTCCCATCATCTTAAGTGTCCTAGAACCATCTGGAAATTAATTGTTGCTCAGGAATATTGTTAGATTGAGTTTTCCATGATGGGGCCATTGAACTTCAGTGGCCTGATCAATCCTTTACAATTCCAGGCTTTTTTGCTTCCAAGTTCACTCATGTTGGTGTTCATTACAAAATTAAGTAATTTTATTTTGTAATTTATTTGGAAGCATATTTTTTGTATAAGAACCATAAAACTATGCTTAAAAGTGAATGAATAAATAACTATTCTGCTAATTTCTTCTGATTGTCATTTTACACCACTTAAAGTAATTATTGATTTGTTAGAGCTTAAGTCTGTCATTTCACTTTTTTCTGATTGTTCATTTTTATTTATTTATAGTGATTTTTTTAGTATATCTCTCTATAGATTTGTATCATTTTGTTTTCTTTATTTTATAGTTTTAGTATTTATTTTATAGTTTTTCAATGTAATATACATGTGAACCTATCACAGTTTACTAGTATCAGCACTTAAAGCCCTGGAGTGATGTAGAGAGAATTTATTTCCATTTAGGCCCCTTTATTCTCCTTCCCTTTAAATAGAAATAGCTTGGCTATTTCCTTCATGTACACGAATCCACATCAGATGATGTTTTAGCTTTTCCTTTTAACCATAAAACAGGATCTTAAAAACTCACTCCATCCGTCTGTTTTCCTGCCTGTAGTGCCATACTCCTCACCTTATCATTTCATTCCTGATTTTAGGGGATTCCCTGTAGCCATCCTTTAAGGGTAGGTCTGCTGGCAACCGATTCTCTTAGATTTCCTTCGTCTGAGAATGTCCCCGATTGGCCTCATTCCTGAAGGATGTATGTGCTGAATATAGAATTGGTGGTTGACGGTGGGTGGGAAGGCAGAAGTCTGGTTCTGCCTGTTGTCAGGAGGGGGGTCACAGAGGGGGGGTTGAAGTTTGGCCCCCCACCCACCCTGCTGAATCTGCAAAGAGGAAGGTGGGTATTGTCCAAAAGTTGTCCCATTGGGGTTCCTGGGTGGCTCAGTCGGTTAAGCGTCTGCCTTCGGCTCAGGTCATGATCTCAAGGTCCTGAGTTTGAGCCCAGAGCTGGGCTCCCTGCTCAGAGGAGAGTCTGAGTCCCCCTGCCCCCTCCATTTGTGTGCGCTCTCTCTGTCTCTCTCTCTCTGTCTCTCTCTCTCTCTCTCTTTCTCTCTCTCTCTCTCTCTCTCTCTCTCTCTCTCTGTCTCAAATAAATAAATAGAATCTTAAAACACACACACACACAAAAGGTGTCCTATTCTGTTAGGCCACCTTTTCCCAGCCTTGGGTCAGGGGGGCAAGCTTTTCTTGTAGCTTTTCTTCGCTGGCAGTTCTGGGTTGCTGACTTCTCCAGCAGCGCATTAGGCATATACGGCAGGCGAGGGGCAACCCGGGAAACTCATTGTCATGTCCTTCCTTGAGTCCCAAGGTCCCCAGGCAGCCTTACTTCCAGGTTTCAGAGTTTTTCTATGTTTTTGGTGCCATTAACATACAATGAAATCCAACTCTATTATTTTGAGGAGTTCTGTTCAAGTTATACATCTGTGTGATGATCACTACAATCAAGACATGGTACATTCCATCACAACCGAAAGTTCCCTTGTGCCCCTCCCAGTCACTCCTTCCCTCCGCACCCACACCCAGGCCATCCCTGGTCTGTTTTCTGTCATCACGGGTTTGGTTTGGGTACTCACTCCCTTGGGCAATCCACAGCTTTGAATGTGGGCGGGACTCGTTGACTTAACATTTAATAGCACCACTCGCTAGTATGAGTCTTTTTAATTTTAGCCATCCAAAGGGGTGTGTCCTGATATCTCACTGTGGTTTTCTTTTGCATTTCCCTTATGACTAATGATGCTAAGTATCTTTTCATATGCTTGTTTGCTATTCAATATCTATTTTCTCCTAAAGTGGCCATCCAAATCGTTTACCCCCTTTTAAAAGTTAGGTTGTCTATTACTGAGTTGTAAGAGGCCTTTATATATTTTAGATACCAAGCCTTTCTGGGGTAGATGTTTTGCAAATATTTTGTCCCAAGCTGTAGCTTGCCTTTTAATTTTTGCAGTGTATTTCTGTCATGAGCACGATATAAAGGCGCACGCGTGGCTTGTGTCTTTCCACGGTGTCCGCTTTATTCAGTCCTCGAGCAAAGTTAACATAATTATGAAACAGGTTCAGGACCCCAAACTCCATGACATTTCACCACGTGTTTAACTTGGCTTCTTACACAGCACACAAAGCAAAGCACAAGACAAGTCACTCAACAGATAAGATAGAATGGGGGGGGGGGTAGGATGTTAAGGAACCAAAAGGGAAGTCAGTCTGTGGGTGCGCAGCTGAGATAAGTCTCAGTCCCGCCTGGGTCAGCTCTCGGCACTCACTGTTTCTGATGTTCCAGCAGCCAAGGATCTCAGGTCTCTTCCGAGATCAATAGGGCAGAGCCTCCGGCTGATGCTGGTCTCACAATATCTGGTCTTAGCTGCTCTATCATTGCTTGACACAGGCCCCTGCTTGACAGGAGTGACTCCATCTTGCTCTCGACAGTTTCAAAGACCAGAAGTTTTTAATTTTGATTAAGTTTCATGGATCAGTGTTTTCTTTGGGGTGCATGGTTTTGGTCCTGTGTAAGAAAACTGTGCTGGTCCCAAAGTTACCAAGATCTCATATGCTCGATTTTCAAAGTCTTATAGTCTCAGTGTTTCACTTTGATCTGTTACCCATTTTATTATTCCATTAAAGATTTATTTATTTATCTGAGGGAGAGAGACTGAGAGCGTGTGTGCACATGCGCGTGTGAGTGGGGGGAGGGGCAGAGGGAAAGAATCTCCAGCAGACGCCCCACTGAGTGCCAGCACCCAGGAGATCACAACCTGAGCCGAAACCAAGAGTTGGATACTTAACTTACCGAGCCACCCAGGCGCCCCGATCTATTACCCATTTTAGAATAATTCTTCCTTCATCCAGCTGGAGTGGTGGCTGGGCACTTCTGACTCACCTTGCAGAGAGGACTGTCAAGAGAGCGGGAGGGTGGAGCTTCCCGAAGGTGGAGAACTTTCCCGCTCTGGCTGAAATATAATAATAATGTTTGTGTACGGCCTGAGATAAGAGACAAGGTTCATTTCATTTACGAGACACCATTATTGAGGTATAACTGACATCCCATATATGTGGCATGTTTAACGTGTCTAATTGCATGAGTTCTGTCATATGTTTATCCTCTCGAAACCATCATCATGCTCAAGTGAGTACATCCATCACCCTCAAGTCTCCTCAGGCCCCTTTGTAATTTCTTCCTCTCATGCTTTCCTAAGCGCACCTAACCACACGTGCACTTTCTGTCACGATAGCTTCACTGGAGGAAGGGCCCACTCACCAGAAGCTACAATTGTGGACGGACATTGCCGCTGCCAGAGATGCAATGACAAGTCAGGGTCGTAGTAGGGAGTAAAAACCGTGGCCTGTCTCCTCCCGTCCTTGCATTTCATCAGGTAGTTTACCCTTGGCCAAACCCAACTGCCAGCCGAGGGTGAAGAAGGGTAATGCAGTCTGAAAACTGCAGGCTTCCGGGGCACATAGCGTACAGACATATTCATCTGTGCACAGCAGTTCCAATAGTCATCTTTTTTAGGAACAGTTGATGGGAAAAATCTAGCACTGGGGCGCCTGGGTGGCTCAGTTGTTAAGTGTCTGCCTTTGGCTCGGGTCATGATCCCAGGGCCCTGGATCGAGTCCCACATTGGGCTCCCTGCTCAGTGGGGAGTGTGCTTCTCCCTCTCCCTCTGCCCATCGCTCCCCCTTCTTGTGCTCTCTCTCTTTCTCTCAAATAAATAAATAAAACCTTACCCCCAAAGAAGTCCAGCACTGGTCAGCCTCTGGTCTTCTAATATGAGGAGAGTGGAACCAGAACTGACTGTCGAGAGCAACCAGACAATTAAGTATGTCTCTATGAAGTGAGAGGTGAGGGGTGTTGGGCAGAGGGTAGCCCCTCTCTCCTGTCCCCTGGGCCGTCATTAAAGATGGTGCTGAAATCCCTTCTCTAGACATAGAAACTACCAGCGGTGGTAGGCTCACTACTGGGCATTTCTACAATCTACTTTTTTACTATGTGGTGACATCTTTTTCCAGTTCTTATTCGTATTCCTCTGTCAACTGTGGGTGCCACTGTTACAGACATCTTGACTTTATTAAATGGTTCTCATTTAAAAATAAACCTCAGGGGCGCCTGGGTGGCTCAGTGGGTTAAAGCCTCTGCCTTCAGCTCAGGTCATGGTCTCAGGGTCCTGGGATCGAGGCCTGCATTGGGCTCCCTGCTCAGCTGGGAGCCTGCTTTCTCTNTCTCTCTCTCTCTCTCTCTCTCTCTCTCTCTCTCTCTCTCTCTCTGTCAAATAAATAAATAAAATCTTAAAAAAATAACTAAACCTCAGTTTGACCTCTTAAGCACCCAAGTTTTTGTTTCATTTTGTTTTGTTTTATTATGTTCAGTTAGCCAGCATATAGTACATCATTCGTTTTTGAGGTAGTGTTCAGTGATTCATCAGTTGTGTGTGACACCCCGTGCTCATCACATCATGTGCTCTCCTCAGTACCCGTCACCCAGTTACCCCACCACCACCACCACCCTTCCCTGCACAACCCTCGGTTTGTTTCCTGGAGTCCAGGATCTGTCATGGCTTGTCTCCCTCTCTGATTTCTTCCCATTCAGTTTTCCCTCTCTTACCCTATGGTCCTATTCCTTAGGAATAGGACTATTCCTTAGGTGCTATTCCTTAGCACCCAAGTTTTGATCTTTATTTTTCTCCTTTTTTTTTCAGAAAGCCTTGCCATAGCAGGGAGCAGCAAGAAGATGGGCTGGACGGGATTGTGGGAGTGCCACTCAGGCGCCTTTGTTGCAGGGGTGAGGATGTGGATCCGAATGTCCTCCAAAGCCAGCTCTGTCTAGGAGAAAGGGAAAAGATGGAACCTGTGGACCAAGTTGAGAGTGGGGAGTGGTGGTCTGCCCTGCAATGGTGGTGTGGGGTGGGCACTGCTGGGGGTCTTGGAGGCATAGGCTAACGATCAAAGTAATAAGTACATCAGTATCACTTTGATCTTCACCTTTGATAGATCATCCATTCTTTTTTTTTTTCTTTGCAGACATTGCTGGAACCACAAATCATATCTTATTCACAAGTCTCCCATGTCCGAGTCTGGAAGCCCTTTGACTCATTCCCGGGAAACCTCAGCTTCAAGCATGAATTTCCTCAGCCACGAAATGGGAATCACACTGTGCTGTGAGGAATGTTGTGAGGACCCAGTGTGATTATCTTTGTAAGGTGCCCAGCAAACAGGAGATAGTCAAGGAATCAGTAGCCCCGTATCCTTAATCTGTATTTGGGGGCAGCACATGAACGGTGCCTGGTCGATTTCTTCCTACACAGTCTTCTTCCCGCTCCCCGCCTCCCGCCCACCCGCCCCCACTCCCCATCCAAGCTCTTCACACTCGGTCATCATTTCCTTTCATTGTTTGTGTCTTTTCTCAGGGCCAGCAGCTTTCCTCGGGGATACAATGGGCTTCTCTTCAGAAACCACGCTTCTATAAACTCGCTCTGAAACAAGAGGTCACCCAGGACCCCAAGCTTCTCCTTGCGCTGAGCTCCATTCCACTGTGCTCCACTCCTGATGTGGAGGCTTCTGTGGCTCAATGCCCAGCGCCTGGGAGGACTATCCAGCATGAGGACACTGCACAGGCCCAAGGCACCTGTCAACGGGCAGTGGCAGAAAGTGTTCTGCTCTTTCCCTTCATATATAAGGTCATTTCTCTTCCAGGCAGTGATTAATGCAATGAAGATCAGGGTAAGACTTGACACTTTGAGACTCAGGTGTGGGGGGTGGAGATGACCAAATACCAATACAAACTGTTAGAAAATGTTCTCAAACAGACTTTTGACCTTCACTCTCAACAGACATCTCTAGCTAGTCTGGTTTTCTGGAGGCACGGGTTTGATTACCAGGGCGGCATCATGCATCTGAGGTCAGGAAAAGCTACAGAATTGGCAGGGCCTCAGTGCAAAATGAAAAGGAGAAGTCTCTCATTCAGAAATTATTAGGAATTTCAAGATACCAATAGCAAAGCATAAAACCCAGCCCGGGGCTTTATTTCTGCACCTGAGATTCAAACTTGTATATTTCTATTTCATCAGAAATCGAACACCTGACCTCGCTTTTGCAGAGGATGTTGACATTGCAAAGCCTTTAGATTTATTGCCATAATAGATTAAATAATGTAAAAACCTAGGAAGGGGGGGACCATTGTTACTTTCTACCTGTGAAAAGCTGAGGCCTTACGTATTTAGAAAAAGCTGAAGCCTAAACCACTTATTTGAACTGTGGCAGCCAAGTTCTTGTACCCGGTAACTTGATGGTGACCAAGGGCCAGTCACCACCCAGATTTATCATCGGCTCTAGACCAAAATGTTGCTTATTTGCTAGGGCAAGAAATTTGTGAAAGAGAACTGTATCTTTAAAACTTCTTTTACCAGGCACCTGGGTGGCTCAGTTGGTTAAGTGTCTCCCTTTGGATCAGGTCATGATCCCTGGGGTCCTGGGATGGAGCCCCATGTAAGGAGTCTGTTTCTCCCTCTCCCTCTGCTGCTCCCCCTGCTCGTGGTTTCTGTCTCTGTCATATAAATAAATAAAATCTTAAAACAAACAAAAACTCTTTTACCTTAGAATCTCAGTCATCTTGAGTACTTTTACCATAGGCTGGAGGGAAGGCCTCCCTGAGTGATTTGGTTTAATGAGCAATCCACTGAGCATTGGCATTTAAGAGAAGGCAGGGGCGCCTAGGTGGCTCCGTTGGTGGAGCATCTGACTTTTGATTTCAATCCTCTCTTGCTTAGTGTCTCACATTGGACCATAACCTTGATTCCAGTGAAAGTTGCCTCCTTTTGTCATACAAGGAACAAGCGGTCGTCTTCGTGCTTCGTGCTTCTGCTTTCAACCTGAGTCTTAATTTCACTCCACTGGTCACCTGCAGTGGTAATGCTGTACCTTACGATGATTCCACCAGTCAGGGCAGTAAGCCTGTTATCGAATCCTGAACCCTGAGTTTATTCCAAGTGCCATCTATACTTACTGTCTCACTCTGAACATTAATCTACTTTATGGAGGTCATTCTAAAAAGTAAATGTGACTGTATTTTTTTGGTGCTCAATATTTAAAATAAAATAATCTGTTGAACTGCTATAGTTTAAAAGTAAATTTTTCCATTCTCTTTTAGAAAAAAACCCTGCAGGGGCGCCTGGGTGCCTCAGTGGTTAAGCATCAGCCTTTGGCTCAGATCATGATCTCCAGGTCCTGGGATCAAGCCCTGAGTGGGACTCCCTACTCAGCGGGGAGCCTGCTTCTCCTCCCCTCTGCTCATGCTCTCTCTCTCTCTCTGTCAAATAAGTAAATAATTTTTAAAATACTTTAAAATAAAGAAAAAAACCTACAGCACAAATTAACTCAGTAGAGAGTAGTGAAAACAGAATTACATTTAAATTACATTTAGAAAACAGGGTGCCTGGGTCGGTTAAGTGTCCAACTCTTGGTTTTGGCTCCAGTGGTGATGTCAGGGTCATGAGATCAAGACCTGTGTCCTGCTCCGTGCTCAGCACAGTTTGCTTAGGACTCTTTCTCCCTCTCCCTCTGCACCTTCCCTACCTCTCTCTCTCTCTCTCTCTCTCTCTCTCTCTCTCTAACAAATAAATAAAGCCTTTAAAATATATTTAGAAGGGCCACCTGGGTGGTTCAGTCAGTTAAGTGTCTGCCTTCAGCTCAGGTCATAATCTCAGGGTCTTGGGATCAAGCCGTGCATCGGTGGGGAGCCTGCTTCTCCCTCTGCGCCACCCCCCCACTCCTGCTGTCTCTCAAATAAGTGAAATCTTAAAAAAAATAAAGTAAAATATATTTAGAAAACAAATGTACTTATTTTAGGTTAGCAAGTATGATATGCAATTGTTGGTAACAAAACCTAATAAGAATAAAATACAAACATTTGTATCTTATGTTTACATGCATCATAAAGACAATAAAAACATGTTTTAAACCTTTACAGGAGATGAATATAAGCATAGAGACTATTTTCTTACCTCATACCCAAAAACAAACTCAAAATGGGTTAAATATCTAAATGTGAGACCTAAAACCATAAAACTAAAAGAAAACATAGGCAGTCATCTCTTGGACATCAGTCTCAGCAACTTATTTAAGGATCGGTATCCTGAGGCAAGGGAAACAAAAGCAAACATAAACTGCTGGGACTACACCAAAATAAAAAGCTTTTGCACAGAAAGGAAACCATCAACAAAACAACAAGGCAACATACTGAGCGGGAGAAGACATCAGCAAATGATATATCTGATAAGGGGTTAATACCCCAAATATATAAAGAACTTCTACAACTCAACACCAAAAAAACAGTCTGATTACAAAATAGACAGAGTGGGGCCCCTGGATGGCTCAGTCGTTAAGCGCCTGCCTTCGGCTCAGGTCTCGATCCCAGGCTCTTGGGATCGAGCCCCGTGTTGGGCTCCCTGCTCAGCGGGAAGCCTGCTTGTCCCTCTCCCACTCCCCCTGCTTGCATTCCCTCTCTTGCTGTGTCTCTCTCTGTCAAATAAATAAATAAAAATCTTTTTAAAAATTAAAAATAATAAAAAATAAAAAATGGACAGAGAGCTTGAATGGACTTTTTTCTAAAGAAGACATACAGATGGCCACCAGACACATAAAGAGATGCTCAACATCACTCATCATCAGGGAAATGTAAATAAAAACCATGATGAGACATCATCTCACACCTATCAGAATGGCTAGTATCAGACAAGACAAGAAATAACAAGTGTTGGTGAGGATACAGAGAAAGGGGAACCCTCATGCACTGTTGCTGGGAATACAAACTGGTGCAGCCACTCTGGAAAACAGTATGGTGGTTCCTCAAAAAATTAAAAATAGAGCTACCTTATGACCCAATAATTCCACTACTGATTATTTACCCAAAGAATACAAAAACACTAATTTGAAAAGATACATGCACCCTTATGTTTAATGCAACATTATTTACAATAGCCAAGATATGGAAGCAACCCAAGTGTCCACCAACAGATGAATGGAGAAACATATGGTACACACACACCCACACTGGAATTTTACTCTGGCATAAAAAAGAATGAGACCTTGTCATTTGCAACAACATGGATGAAACTAAAGGGTATTATGCTAATTGAAGTGAGTCAGACAGAAAAATAAATAGTATATGATTTTACTTACATCTGGAATCTAAAACAAACAAATTAAAACAGACTCTTAAATACAGAGAATAAACTGGTGGTTGCCGGAGGGTGGGAAGATGGGCAAAATAGATGAAGGGGAATGAGGTACAAACTTCAGTTGTAAAACAAGTAAGTCCTGGAGATGAAAAGTACAGCATAAGGAATATTGTCAATAATATCATACTAACGTTTTTTGGTGACTACACTTACCATGGAGAGCAATGAGTAACGTATAGAATTATGTCAATTATATTTCAATATTAAATATATATATATAATATATATATACATACATACACACATATATATAAATTGGGGCACCTGGATGGCTCACTCAGTTAAGCATCTGCCTTCCGCTCAGGTCACGATCCCCAGGGTTAGAAGATCGAGTCCTGCATGAGGTTCCCCGCTCAGCAGGAACTCTGCTTCTCCCTCTCCCCGCCCCCTACTCACGCTCTCTCTCACTACCCCTCTCTCTAATAAATAAATAAAATCTTTAAAAAAATAAAAAAATAAAAATATATATAAATAGGAAAAACTGTCCCTTGTTTATTTTTACCCCCAATTTTCTTTTATATTCAGTAAGAAAAATTGTTACTTTTCCAAAGATTATGACAGCACTCGGCATGAATTTCTCACTTGAACATTCACATTTCACTTTGTGATACCCGGGTTCGGTATTCATGATGCATTTTCGCGTGGAATCATTTCAGGCCGAGACTGCGTCCGGGGAGGCTGAGGAAGCTAGTACTAGTACCGCCCCCTAGTGGGAGCGTCTGGCACACGTCCGCCGCGCGGCCACGGTAGCCGCCGGAGGGGGCGGTCCTCATTCCTCGGATTTTTCTCCCTCAACCTTGGGAACAGAACGCCAGGCCCAGAAGAGGAAAGTTCATTCAGTCTTTTTCTACAAAGGTCTTCAGGAAGGGATTCCTCCGCATTTCTGGGGCATGATGACATCTCCTGATTCAGAACACTCAGCCGGTCTCTGCAGCTCCTACCACCCAGTGTGCATTTGCAGACTGAATAACCGAAGGCTGTAGCCTCTCATTTGCTCCCGGGTCACGGAGGCGCCCCCGCTTGAAGGTAACTGCACGCACCAGACTTCGGGCTGGGGAGCCTTGTCCAGCGCCTGGGCTGACTGCAGAAACGCGAGCTGAAGCAGGGCTTGAATGCGGACCAGTCTGAACTCTGCATTGCTCCCGCTCAGAAGCACCTGGCATGGGGCAGAACCTTTGGCAGAAAGGAGAAAGGGCTTCTCGTTGGGCCCTAAGGGGCCTTGCATCATGTGTTGAGAGGGCAGGTTCCCTCTCGGCCACCAGAATCTGTTCCATCCTGCTGGGATTCAGTTGTTTCTATGATCGCTTGTCTTAATATAATTTTTCCTGCCACCTTTGTTCATCATCACATTTGTAATCAACGCTTTACTTCTTCCCTGGTTCATTCAATGATCCAGGGTGATGTGACTTCTGTAGGGGACCCAGTCACTGAGTACAGACAGAGGAGGGGGAGATGAGAG
>LNAC01001488.1:130004-148817 GCA_002007465.1 Ailurus styani | reverse complement strand
CCTCCCCACACACTGGACATTCATGTTGAGTCTTGGTCTTAATGTTCCTTGTCTCCTGACCGGTAGCTGTTCCCGGTATTATCATCATTCTTGTTGTCTCACAATCAACCTTAAACTCACTCCACCAAACAGCCTCATACTTAAATCACTTTTTTTTAAGATTTTATTTATTTATTTGACACAGAGTGAGAGAGAGATTACAAGTAGTCAGAGAGGCAGGCAGAGAGAGGAGGAAGCAGGCTCCCTGCTGAGCAGAGAGCCCGATGCGGGCCTCGATCCCAGGACGCTGAGATCATGACCTGAGCCGAAAGCAGAGGCTTTAACCCACTGAGCCACCCAGGCGCCCTACTTAAATCACTTCTAACTTAAACTTCTCCCAAGGCCAGCTTCATGCTATGTGGAAGAGTGAACCTTACCCTCTCTGGAATCCTAATGGGCACCTGGAGAAAACACTAGGGGCCCAGCACCACCCCAGGCCAGGTCTCCAGGCTGCCTGCAGGACCCTGCCATTCCTCGGCGCCCCCCAAGGCACGGAGCTGCAGGCTGCCACAGGGGCAGAAAGAGGCTTGATAGAAGGAGAATTGCTAAATCACCTGAACCACACAGAGCTCCGATCCAGCATGATTATCCCAGAAACCATTAGGCCATGACCAAGAAGCAGTCCACCTCTGTACAAGTTTATTTGCTGTGGTTTCAAGTCAAAAGTAAGACACTCCTGAAACCAATACTGACTATATGTTAACTAAAATTAAAAAAAAAACATTTTTTTTTAAAAAGTAAGATGGGTGCCTGGGTGGCTCAGTCAGTTAAGCATCCGACTTTTGGTTTTGGCTCAGGTCGTGATCTCAGGGTCATGAGATCGAGCCCCATGTTGGGCCCCGAGCTAGGCATGGAGCATGCTTGAGATTCTCTCTCTCCCTCTCCCTCTGTCTCTCTCTCTCTCTCTCTCCCATCTAAAAAAAAAAAGACACTCAAATCTTATAAACCCACCTGAAACCGTGTATCGTTTACTCCTCAAGGGAACAAGGGCATCACACTATCAGATGCAGGCAAGAAAGGGATACATTGAATGAGTTTTGTAAAGTGAAATGCAAAGGACTACGGCTTCTCAGATAAAGATCTGGTAAACAATACCCCTTTGAGGCAATGCAAGGGCCCCTCTGAGAAGACCCAAATGACAAATGAGTTCAGACTACCAACAGCCAATGGCTTATAGCAGAGGAGAAAAGGAGAGTGAGCCATTTTCTTGAGGGCAAATCCAGTTCTCTGTACTAAGGACTAAATCCTGTAGCAACATGCACCTTTACTGTGAGCAAATGACTTGTACTAAGAGGCTTTCTGGCATCACGTGGAAGAATTGAATTTTCAGTCCCATGTTTATGCCAATATGGATGACCCCTCGCCTTGTATGTGGGGTGTGGTCTTGGTCCATTAATCCAATGGTTTGTTGATGCTCTTAACCTCAGAAGCCTTTAAAGAGATGAATCAGAGCGTAAGGGCATGAGAAACTTAAGACATGCCCTCTGAGGGGAAAACCAGACTCCAAGGTGTGGAGATTCCACTGTCAGAATGCAGCACATGGAGAAGGACGTCTGAAAGGAACTTGAAGATGGCCGGAGGGGATAGAAGGAGCGTCCTGACTTGAATTCATCACTCTCAAGGAAGGTGGTGTGGACACAACAGATTTATTCCATTTCTTATAGTTCTTCAGCAGCTGGAGTGGTTGAAGGCTCAGGAGGATATTACAATCAGAGGGGCGTTTAGATTCTCTATTTTACACTTTCAACTTCTCTAGACGTGTGAAATCTGGGTCAGTTTATGTGGGAGTCAGAGCAGGGGCTTCGGTGAAACTCAGAGAAAAGGAATCTTGTTTTGACAGGGATTATGACGAAATGACTAGTTCAAGGGACATAAAAAGTCTGCCATGAGGTACAGAGTATTACTCATCCTAGACATTCTTCTTTGGCACATAGCACTTCAAAAATGCCGGCCATGTGTGGGCGCCTGGGTGGCTCAGTCCATTGAGTGTCTGGCTCTTGACTTCAGCTCAGGTCATGATGTCAGGGTCATGGGATCGAGCCCCATGTAAGGCTCCACGCTCAGCTTGGAGTCTGCCTGTCCCTCTCCCTCTGCTCCTCCATCCCATCGCTCTCTATCTCAAATAAATAAATAAAACCTTTTTTAAATTAAATTTTAAAATTTTAAATTAAATTTTTAAAAATTATTTTAAAAAAACACAAAATTCAGGCCATGTTGAAAGGTGAAGAGGTGGTAGGAGCATCCAGGAGAGGGAGGGTCATGGATGGAATCCACCATGGCTCTGTCAAAGGGAAATTCTGAGTGAAGCCCTAAGTGATTGCGTCCACTCGGCATGGACTACTCATATTGTTTAGTTCAAATAAAAATCTAGAAGGATTCTTCAGTGACTCAGTAGTTGTGTGTCTTTTGAATGTAAATTGGTCCTCTAACATACGAATCAGGTTTTCAGGCAATCCTTGGAGATAAAATTTCAATTTTGCATGTCAGAGTTTCATGTATATTGGGGGGTTGTGATGGGTTTCCCTCATTCAGAGGAAAGAGAAATATTATTAAGACCTCTGAGAAGTCCAGTCTGACAAAGCAAGACAGAAAAGGCTGGATAGAGACTCACTTATCCATCACTCCAGTGAGAAAAGCAGCTACCACCACCCTTCAATCCCAGTAGTTAAAACTCCAGAATTGGGGGACCGGGTACATTGATTATTAACGTTACAGAGCAACTAGGAGGTGAGCTGTCTCCCCGTCCGTTCCCTGCCTGGGACAGAGGACTAGAAAAGAAACAGGGGCTGCCCAGGGCTTAAGGGTGAGCTTTGGTAATTTATGAGATGACTCAGCCCATGTCCCTAGGCTACAAATGACAGGAGGCTTCAGGAAGAAAGCTCATGAAGTTTCCTGGAGGCAAAGGGTAACGTCTCTCCTCCCACACCTGACAGTGAGCCATTTGGGGCCCATTCACCTGCATGTCCCCTGACTGCCTGGATTTTAACCTGGACAGCATCCTGCACATGCTCAGAAGCAATCCCTGCTGGATCGGGAGGGCCACCGTCACGGACACCTCGAGGCACCTGGTGCAGGTTCTCTCCCTCTCCGCTTTCAGGGGGAGACAGAGCGCTACGGAATCTGGGGGGCACACTATCTCAGCTTGGGAGAAAGAGGCTAGGTCTCTCCTAGGTCCTTCTGCCTCCTGCTTTTCCTGCTGGCCTTGAGAGCTGGGCAGCTAGTAAAAATTGCTATATGACATCCAGAATGTAGTCCCGAAAAACCTCTCACCGAGGGAATGGGGGTCCAAAACTGCAGGGAGGCAGAATGGGGAGCAACCCAATCCCTTCTGTCTCGCTGCCTCTTCGCAAACACCAAGGACCCCCCTGAAGACAGTAAAGGAACTGAGAGGTCCAAGACTATATTTTTTTTAAGATTATTTATTTATTTATTTGACAGAGAGAGAGAGATTACAAGTAGGCAGAGAGGCAGGCAGAGAAGAGTGGAGGAAGCAGGCTCCCCACTGAGCAGGGAGCCCGATGTGGGCCTCAATCCCAGGACCCTGAGATCATGACCTGAGCCGAAGGCAGAGGCTTTAACCCACTGAGCCACCCAGGTGCCCCCAAGACTATATTCTAAGTGTCTGCCTTACATCTAGAACCCTGGTTTTCCAGGGCTTTGGGATACTAACCAAATTTTGTCACATATAACTCTTAAAAAAAAAAAAAACTAAATGGGGGCGCCTGGGTGGTTCAGTCAGTTAAGGTGCCCGACTCTTGGTTTTGGCTCAGGTCATGGTCTCAGGGTCGAGAATGAGCCCCTCGTGGAGCTCCACACTCAGCGGGGAGTCTGCTTCCCCTTTCCCTCTGCCTCTACCCCTCCCCCACTCTCGCATGCATGCACACACACACTCTCAAATCTTTTTTAAAAAAAAAATAAATGAATTCTTTTTCCTAAATGAACTTTAAAAGCAGAAATAGAATGAACCTTATTTTCTAATCACGATATGGCAAAACAAAAAGTTAAAAAGAAAATGGCAATATCGTATAGCTTTGGATCAAAGAGGAATTATAACGAAAACTGGAATTACGACTAATTCTGAAATCATCAGTAACAACACCATGGTAATTAATTTAATGTGCTAACTTGACTGGACTACGAGATGCCCAGAGAACCGGTAAAACATTATACCTGGGCTTGTCCGTGAGGGTGTTACCAGAGATTATTAGCATTGACTCAGTGACAGAGTAAAGCAATCTGCCTTCACCAAGTGGGTGGGCCGCCGCCGATCTTGAGGGCCTGAACAGAACAAAAAGGTGGAAGAGCAAATTCCCTTGCTCTCTTCTTGAGCTAGGATGCCCTTCTGTTCCTGCTCTTGAACACTAAAGTTCCTGGTTCTGTGATTTTCAGACTCTGGGACTTACACCTGCAACCCCCCAGTTCTCAAGTCTTCCACCTTGGACTGAGAATTACAGCATTGGACTGGGAGTTATGTGTTCCAACTAGAACTGAATTATATCACCAGCCACCTTGGCTCTCAGCTAGTAGACCACAGATCACAGGACTTCTCGATCTTCGTAACTGTATGAGCCAATTCCTGTAATCGATCTCTCTCATCTTACACACACGTGCACACACACACACACACACACACACACACACACACCATTGGTTCAGTTTCTCTGGAAAATCCTAATACAAACATTACCTATAAAACTATAGAATGTGACTAAAGCCATATTTAGAGGAAAATCCGTAACTTAAATGTTTTTTATCATTCAACAGCGAAGAATGAAGAGACAATATCCGGAATATCTATTGAAAGCTTACACTGTGTAAGGCCTGGACAAGACACATTTCATTTAACCTTCACAGCACTTATGAGGTGGCTGCTGGTTTTTGTCCTTCATGGCACTGAGGAGGTAGGGACTGTATTTTGCCATTACCATTTTGGAAATGTTCAGAAATAGAATCTGGCACATCCACTAGGATCCACTAGACACGTCCACTGGGGTATCTGTTTCCAAGAAGTATTTCACCTGTTTCTTGACTCAACGCCACAAATATTGGTTGGTGCCTGTTACATGCAGGACACTAGAACAAAGAAATAGATAATAGATGTTCTCTCACCGGCAAAATTCAGTTGTGCGTTTAGGCTATAGATGGGGGGGGGAGGGGGGCTCATGAGATGAGGCCAGCTAAGCCTCCCAGTTAAAATTGACTGTATTAATGCTCAGAATGATGCCAAAACCCAGCACCATGGTGGGTACTGCAACGTAGGTGGGGAGCAGGAGTCATTCGCAGTGCTTGTCGCCACAGCTCAGGGAAGCGGTTCTGAGTTGCGCAAACCATTACATTAATGTGATTGAAGCAGGAAGAGCATACACATTTCCACTTTATTAAAATATTGCATAGATACAGAGCAGTTGGGCACATCCATTCTAAGGCACTGTCCTGGTTTGAATGCAAGTCCACAAGAGAGAAAAGAGAAGCCGTTACATTCCGCATTGTTCATTTCTACATTCGGACTCCTCCTGCGCTACGTGTTTATTGCTACTGGGATCTCAACGTTAACCCCACACTTATAGCAGCATCATACAGGGACCCGGATGACAAGAATTAAAGACACACCCTAGCTCTAGCACTTGGTATGATTTGGCACTTAATTCCAAACTCTCTTGCATTGTTCTCCATGTGTTTCCCAACTCTTGTTTAACTAACGATATTATAAACTCCTTATGAACCTGACTCATGGATTAATGTCTTTACTGGTTTCCATTAAGCCTAGAACAGGACTAGGTGGGCACATAGTAGTTGCCTCCGAAATATTTATAGTCAATATCACTGCTGAGAACTTCAATGGAACAGAAAAAAATATATATACTTTCCCTCATTCTAGGTTAGGGAAAGAATGACTGGTATCTTTAAAAAAGGGAAAATCCTTGAACATCCTACCTCTTGTATTTCCTAACAAGGGACTAGGCTCAAGGAATATTTTCAGGTATCAGCAACTATAACTGACAAAGAGAGTTCTTCCCTTGTTACAGGACTTTGAGTCATTACCACGATTACATGAGAATGTTTATATAAGTAGCGATATGTGTGTGTGGTTATAAGTAAATTTCAAAGAGGCTGAGGATCACTGAGTGATGTACAAATTATCTCAATTAGTGACCCCCACCTCCTTAAAGAAGTGTGTGTGTGTTACATAAAAAATGTATATATGTAAAGAACTTTTCATAACGCCCTTGAAACAACTGGAGATAACTAGGCTTGGGAGCAACAAGACTATACTGATAGCTACAGATATATGTGTCAAAGACACTGTGTTCCAAGGAATATTTGCAGAAATATGAGTTCTGTGGGTTACCACTGGGTGTACATGAAAAAGGGTTCTGGGGTCAAATAGGTTGGCAAAACACTGAGCCAAAAGAGGTGCTTTTTACACCTTTACTGGACGGCCTCTCAGGTACTCCCATAAGCTGATGGGCACCGTGAATCTAGAAAGTGGAAATAGCAAGGAGTCCTGAAGTTATCTGTTAAATATCTTGTAGAAATAAGTGCCCTACGACACACAGTTAGGGGGCCACTGAATTAAAGGATGGGTAAATTTTAAAAGCAGAGAGACACATGGGTGAATACCAAAGGAGAGTACAAAGCAAAGGACACTGGTTCCTCGGTCAATCTAAAATTAAATCGGATTCTACTTGTATGACATCAACCATCCAATGGATTCTTCCACAAAGAGCTTACTTATTCCGTGAACAAAAGAAATCCTCAGATGAATACTCAGCTCTAAGTAACATCACCCCAGACCGCCAACTAAACAGACTAGCAAACTCTGCACAATCCATAACTAAAGGTTCAAATCTTAATTTCCTTAAACATAAAAACCTTCAATGGAAATAACCCCGTTCTTACCAGGCAAATGTGTTCCCGACACATTTCTATTATTTGACAAAATACGCTGTCTCCTTTCTTGCTACTTAGGACACACAAAGCTTTGAACTAATATAATCGCCTTTAATAATGACAGCAGAAAAAATTCTGGTGCTGCTATAGGAGATATGTTGATGGACACGATTATCCATCATATTCACACTACCCTGAAAGGGACTGTCATCAATTATATGCTTTATGCTTTATATCTACAATACGGTTGGCCTGGGACACAAAACATTTCACTGTAATAAAAAAAATAAGAGACAGAATAAATCGAATCTGGGAACATTGCAAGAGTGGATGGATACTCTAGAATACATACACTTTGGAAGATGGGGTTTTAAAATAGTTTTTAAAACCTGTTCTCATAAGCTCGAACAAAAAGATCCTTCCCAGACAAACAGGCTGCGGTCAGTTAAGATGGTTTTTTTTTTTTTTAAGTTAGCGTCAATTTCTATAGGAGCCCGTTGCCTTTAATGCTTCTCAAAGAAGTCCTCTAAAGTGAGTGACCTGGTGCATAATGAGGCCTGCCCTCTGCCTGAAGCTTTTAGAACAGTGACTACATTTGTATGGCTTCTCTCCTGTATGAATTCGTAAATGAATAACAAGGCTTGGTCTCTGTCTAAAGCTTTTCCCACAATAGTTACATTTAAAAGGTCTCTCTTCTGTGTGAGTTCTCTGATGCAAAGTCAGAGCTGTCAGTCTACTAAAACTTTTACCACAGCTGTGACATCTGTGAGGTTTTTCGCCCGAATGCGTTTTCAGATGTCTTTTGAGACTCGATCCATGACAAAAGCTTTTCCCACACTCCAGGCATTTGTACGTTTCTTCTTCCGAATGGGTTCTCTGGTGGCCTATCAGGTGCGACCGCCGAGTGAACCGCTTGTTACACACGGTGCACTCATAGGGCCTCTCACCCGTGTGCAGCCGTTGGTGTCTATAAAGGTCGGAACTACGGAGGAATCTTTTTCCACACTCGGGGCATTTATGGGGCTCCTCTCCCGAGTGAATTCTCTGGTGCCCTGTAAGTTGTGACTTCCGAGCAAAACACTTCCCACACTGAGGACATCGGTGAGGTTTGTCCCCTGGACTCTTTTTCTTCTGGGGCCTGGGGTTGAGAGGTTCTTCCAAGTTGGAATTTTCAGGTTTCGCTCCTGCCGAGGGCTCCTGATGATCTACCAGTTTTGTTAAATCTGTCTGCAAATCCTCTGGGGGGCTCTCCCATTGATTCTCCAACTGGACATAGTCCTTCTGTAAAATGGGACCGTGGAGAGCATTCCCCTCTAGAGTCACAATAAATGGGTACATGTTCTCCAGTTTTTTCTGTTTTGAAGTATCGTCTTCATTTTCTATCCCAATCTCAAAACCTGAGAGAAGAAACAGAAACAGCAGCTATCACCGTGTCCCACAGAGAAAAAAAACCATGAGGGAAAGTGAAGAGTTGCATTAAACCACCAGTAGGAATGCGGAAATTCCTGAGGAGAATCCCAAACTCTTTATCCTGATCGAGGTTGAATTCTTCTTTCTCTCTTCTGTGGTATCAGCGAACAATTACTTACCTATTTTGGAATCAAGTAATTGCTTCATTTCTTTGGACTCTTGTAGTTCCTTCACCCATGCTTCTTCCCGAGGCTCCAAAGGAAAGCTCACGTCAAGCTTTGGTATTGGATATCCTGGCCGTAAGAAAGATGAGAAGCAGAACAGTTGACGTCACCAAGGTTTTTCCTTGATGATATCTTTTGCATGTGGCCGCTTAATGTCTACCTCCTCCCCAGTTAGAATGACTCGACCCACGACTTCCTATGAGAGTCTTTTTGAAAGATTAGAATGAAAAATGAAATTCAAGGCTACTCTCCTGTAATCTACAGAAAGGGAGTGATTTTTTCTGTGTTGAAATCAATGCACTAAATGATTTCTCTATCTATTTTGATATTCAGCTATTCAGGTTGGAGACAAAATAGGAAGTAAATCTGCATAAAGTTTTGGCATATTAAACTGAGCAATACTGCCATTGAGTACAGGTGAAGAGAGAGCTGAAAGTAGGGGTTATGAAACTGTTTACTAGAATAATTTCCGTGGAGATTCTCAAATTAAAATGGAAAGTGACGAAGCTGGAAATGAGCAAAAGCAGTGTTTGTTTCGGCCCAAGTCTAGAAGTTCACTCTCTTGAAATTAACCCAAACAACTCTCAAAGTGTTTCTCACTGTCAATCTAAGAACAGCCAGGACAAGACAGCACCTGCATGGCTCAGTCCACTGAGCGTCTGACACTTGATTTCAGCTCAGCTCATGATCTCAGGGTCGTTACATCAAGCCCTGCATCACACTGTGCACTGAGTGTGTAGCTTAAGATTCTCTCTCTCACTCGTAAAACAAAAACAAAAACAGAACAACTAGGACAAGATTCTACACTACTGTTCCCTAGTGTCCTACCATCCCTCTCCCCACTGAGAGCTACCGTGGCTTGCGTTCTCTCTCTCTCTCTTTTTAAAGATTTTATTTATTTATTTGACACAGAGAGAGAGAGAGAGAGAGATCACCAGTAGGCAGAGAGGCAGGCAGAGAGAGAGGAGGAAGCAGGCTCCCTGCCAAGCAGAGAGCCCGATGCAGGGCTTGATCCCAGGACCCTGAGATCATAACCTGAGCCAAAGGCAGAGGATTTAACCCACTGAGCCACCCAGGTGCCCCTTGCGTTCTCTTTCCACAACCCTTCTTCACCTTCCTCAGCTCTGGCAAAGTATATTGGTCTGCAATAAAGTGTGGGATGGAAATTGTTGATTTTAAATCTAAATGCAGGGGCGCCTGGGTGGCTCAGATGGTTAATTGTCTGCCTTCAGCTCAAGTCGTGAACCCACGGTCCTGGGATTGAACCCCACGTTGGGCTCCCTGCTCGGCAGGGAGCCTGCTTCTCCCTCTGCCCCTCCCTCTGCCCCTCCCCCCTGCTTGTGCCTGCCCTCTCTCTCTCTGTCAAATAAATAAAATTTATTTGACAGAGAGAGAGACACAGCAAGAGAGGGAGAGAACACAAGCAGGGGGAGTGGGAGAGGGAGAAGCAGGCTTCCTGCCAAGCGGGGAGCCCAAAGCAGGGCTTGGACCCAGGACCCTGGGATCACAACCTGAGCCGAAGGCAGACGCTTAACGACTGAGCCACCCAGGTGCCCCTAAATAAAATTTTTAAAGAAAATAATATAAATCTAAATGCAGGATGCTGTTTAAATATTAGCATTAGGGCGCCTGGGTGGCTCAGTTGGTTAAGCGTCTGCCTTCGGCTCAGGTCACAATCCTGGAATTCTGGGATCAAGTCCCATGTCTGGCTCCCTGCTCGGCAGAGAGTCTGCTTTTCCCTCTGCCCCTCAACCCACTTGTTTTCTCTCTCTCTCTCTTGCTCGCTCTCTCTCAAATAAGTAAAATCTTTATAAATTAATAAATAAATATTAGCATTATCTTCTTAAATATTATCGTTATTAAAATAACATTAGCAAGTTAATGACAATTTAAGTTTCAAAACATGTCAAAACAGGAAGTGGACGAAAATACCTTCTTTTACATTTTCATGAAGAAAAGCCCTTTTAAGATTAACAAAAATGCATTTTAAATAAAATTCTGTTTAAGCTCGTTACATTATTTTTGTTTAGATTTCAAAGCTATGAGTGGGATCAAAGGGTAATCCGGCACAGGTCTAACAAAACTGGGGGTCACGGATGGAAGAAAAGCTACCATGAAGGAAAAGTGGGAGCGAACAGAAAGTTGAAATAAGCAGAGGAGCAAAGGCATGGGTGTAAAATACGGATTTGTGGCCTAAACAGAGCAGGGGCGACGGACTTGCAGCATGGCACCATGAGGAGCTCTGCAGACTTACCTCCCGGGGAAACCGGTGAAAATTAAGATGAAAAAAACAAACACTGGTCCTAAGGGCCTACAGCAAACTAGGAAACATCTATTTTGTTTTAATTTGCTCAAATTCACAAACAATAGGGAAAGTCTTAAGATTTTAGACCACAACAGCCTCCGTAGAGCCTCGCCCAGCTCCACTCTAGACTGGCAGAGCTAAGGGTCTGCAGAGACGCCCCCCCAGCTCCCTTGCAGAGGCCTAGCTTCCTGGGGGGGGCAGGGTGTCAGCACTTCTCATTCTAACCCCAGATAACCGCTGTTGATTCTCAAGTCCAAGCAACTGTGGCTGAGAGGCTGGGGGCTCCTTTTACCCAGCCAGGCCCTGCTGGCAGCGTGAAGGACCTACCCGAGGGGCATTACCACTGCGAATCTGAGAGGACTCCCTGACTGTCCTTGTGAGGCAACTGTGACTGGCAGGCAGTGGTTCCATACCTGCAGAGGCAACCCGACAAGACCTGACACTGGGACCTCGAGCTCAGCAACTAGAGTGGCAATGTCATTCGGAGATGAGCACACCATTTCACCCACCTCCAGAGCGAGGGATCAGAGATTTGGCCTAGAGGGGGGGAAAGCAGGCCTTAAAACAGGTATCTCCTAACGTATTCGCACAGAAACGGATTCATTTGCAACAGAGAGTGAAAAGAGTCGAGCCTGGGGATACTCTCAAAAAGAGTAGAGGTTATAATGCAAGGCAACTGGAAAGAATTTGTTAGGTTTATTGACTATACACCCTGAACCGTAGGCTGACTAGTTTGTAGGAGAGACCTGCGGGGGAGACAGCTCAGTGCACTAACAGATATATAATGAGAACCAGGAGAGGAGAGAAAGGAGCAGGAAAAAAAATCGAACAAATAATGGACCAAATTGCCCAAATATACTGAAACACATTCATCTACACATCTAGGAAGCTCAATGAGTTCCAAGTAAGACAAACACGAAGAGATCTACAAACAGATGTATGATAGTAAAAACTCCTAAAAGTCACAGAAAAAGAAAAAAAGAGACAAGACAAAAATGACTTGTCATTTACAAGGGAACCCAAATGAAATTAAAAGCTGAGTTCTCATCAGCAACAGTGGAGGCCAGAAGACAGGAAGACACCATATTCAAAGTTCTCAAAGAAAAATGAAAAGGCCAACCAACGATCTTGTATCTGGAAAAGCTAGTTTGAAAATGGATGTGAGGGGCACCTGGGTGGCTCAGTCGGTTAAGCATTGGACTCTTTTTTTTTTTTTAAAGATTTTATTTAGTTAGTTGACAGAGAGAGACACAGCGAGAGGGAACACCAGCAGGGGGAGTGGGAGAGGGAGAAGCAGGCTTCCCGCAGAGCAGGGAGCCACGATGCGAGGCTCCATCCCAGGACCCTGGGCTCAGGATCTGAGCTGACGGCAGATGCTTAACGACTAAGCCACCCAGGCGTCCCAGCATCGGACTCTTGATTTAGGCTCAGGTCATGATCTCAGATTCATGAGATCGAGCCCCATGTCAGGCCCTGCACTGGGCAGGAAGCCTGCTTGAGCTCCTCCTTCTCCCTCTGCACCGCACCCCCCCCACACTCTCTTTCTCAAAAATAAACAAATAATAATAAATTAATGTGAAATAACATTTCTTTTTTTTAAGATTTTATTTATTTATTTGACAGAGAGAGATTACAAGTAGGCAGAGAGGCAGGCAGAGAGAGGAGGAAGCAGGGTCCCCACNAGATGCTGGCCTCGATCCCAGGACCCTGAGATCATGACCTGAGCCGAAGGCAGAGGCTTTAACCCACTGAGCCACCCAAACACCCTGAAATAACATTTCTGATAAGCAAAAGAGGCTCAGTTGGTTGAGCATCTGCCTTCAGCTCAGGTCATGATCCTGGGGTCCTGAGATCAAATCCAGATCAGGTTCCCTATTCAGCGGGGAGTCTGCTTCTGCTTCTCCCTCTCCGTCTGCCTGTTGCTCTGCCTGCTTGTGCTCTCTCTTTCTCTAACTCTCTCTCTCTCAAATAAATAAATAAAATCTTAAAAAAAAACAGAGAGAATTCATTGGTAGCAGTCTTGCCTAACAAGAAATACTAAGTAAAGGAAGTTCCTCAGTCTGAAAGCTAGTGATTCTGAATGGTAATTCAAATACACACACATACACACACACAATAAATAAAGGGCACAGGTAAGGGTGATTATATAATTATAAAAAATAGTATAAATACTAATTTGTTTCTTTTTTCTCTTAAAAGATTCTAAAAGCAATTGTATAAAACAATATATATGTAGTGCACTATTGGGCAAATAATTTAGAAATGTAATATATTTGCACAAATGACGTAGATGAGAGCAAAACTGTACTGGGCTAAAGAAATGACTCCAGTTAATAACTAAAATCTATAGGAAAAATGAAGAAAACCAGAAATATAAATAAGGTTAATACAACAAAAGCTATAATATCTATTTGTATTCCTTCTCTCTCTAGCTCTTTTAGAAGTCTTAAAATTACATAAACTAGTATCTTTAACAATATTTCAGGTCTTTTTTGAATTTCTAACTTTTTTGAGTTTCTAACATTTTTAATGTAACATATGAGATAGCAATACCACAAGAAGGGAGAAAAGAATAGAGCTATATAGGAAAAATATTTCTTTTTGTAGGGGGAAGGGGCAGAGGGGGAGGGAGAGAGAGAATCTTTTTTTTTAAGATTTTACTTATCTGTCAGAGAGAGAGAGAACACAAGCAGGGGGACCAGCAGGCAGAGGGAGAAGCAGACTCCCCGCTGAGCAAGCAGCCCAACATGGGACTCAATTCCAGTACTCCAGCATCATGACCCGAGCCAAAGTCAGACACTCAATGGACTGAGCCACCCAGGCATCCAGAGAGAGAGAATCTTAAGCAGGCTCCATGCCCACTGCAGAGCCCAACACTGGGTTGATCTCACAACCCTGAGATCATAACCTGAGTCGAAATCAAGAACTGGATACTTAACCAACTGAGCCACCCAGGCACCCCTGGAGAAATATTTCTATATTTCACTAGCATTAAATTAATATAAGTCTAAAGCTGATTATGTTAAGATGTACGTGCGAATTCCTAGAGTAACCACTAAGGAAATAACAAAGAAAAATGCTGAAAATTCATTTACATAAAGTGCTACATTCAAAATACTTACTTAGTGTAAAAGAAATTAGCAAATGAAGGAAAGAGAAATAAAAAAGATATGAAACATATAGAAAACAAAAAGTAAAATGGCAGATGTAAATTATGCCATATCAAAAATAAGATTAAATACGTATGGATTAAATAATTCAATTAAAAGGCAGAGACTGTCATACTAGATTTAAAAAATCCAACTATATGCTGTCTATGGGAGATACTTTAGATTCAAAGATACAGTGGACTGAAAGTAGAGCAATGGACAAAGATGTATCACACAAATAACCACAAGACCGCCAGAGTGACTACACTAAGAGCAGACAAAATGGACATCAAAACAAAAAAAAAAGTTACTAGAGATAAAGAGGATCATTTTATAATGATAAAATGACCAATCGGGAAGATATAACAATTATAACCATACATGCACTTAAAAACAGAGTACCAAATGCAGGATTGCAAAAACTGACAGAAAGTAAAAGCATTAAGACAATTAAGCAATGATAGTTGGAGAATTCAATCCATCTCTGCACTGCTGGATAGAAAATTAGGCAGAAGATCAAAACAGAAGACAAAAAAATTATAAACCAACCTAATATCACAGACATTTCTAAATACTCCAACCAAGAAGTGCAGAATATGCATTCTTCTTAAGTGCACATGGAAAACTCTCCGGGGCAGGCAAAATGCTATGCCATAAAACAACTGTTCAAAAATGTAAAAGGACACAATTATAACTTATATTCTCCCAGCAAAGTGAGATGAAATTAGAAATAAATAACAGAAATAAGTTTGGGGAATTCGTAAATCCATGGAAAATAAACAACACACTCCTAAATAAAGAACTGATCAAAGAACAAATCAAAAAAGAAATTAGAAATATTTTGAGATAAATGAAAATGAATATACAATATACCAAAACTTAGGAACATACCTAAACCAGAGCTTAAAGGGAAATTCAGAGCTATGAATGCTTTTATTAGAAAGAAAAATCTCAAATTAATAACCTAACTTTGTACCTTAAAATACTAAAGAAGAGAAAATGAAGCCTAGAACAAGAAAGAAAATCATAAGGATTAGAGCAGGATTTAATGAAATAGAGAAGAGTAAAACAATAGAGAAAATCAATTAAACCAAGGTTGGTTTCTTGAAAAAAATTTAAAATTGACAAAACTTCAGTAAATTGACCAAGAGAAGAAGAGAGAAAACTCAAATTATTACAATCAGAAAAGAAAGGGGAGACATTACTACTAACCTTACAGAAATAAAAAGGATTATAAAGTAATACTATGAATAACTGTTTGGAAATAAATTAGATAAATGAAATGTACAAATTCATAGAAACATATAAACTACCCAAAATTGATTCAAGAAGAAATATAAAATCTCAATAGACCTATAACAATTAAAGAGACTGAATTAGTAATCAAAACACTTCTCACAAAGAAAAGCCCAGATGGCTTTAGTAGTGAATTCTACCAAACATTCAAAGAAGTAACACTGATTCAGGGCGCCTGGATGGCTCAGTCAGTAAGCATCTGCCTTCGGCTCAGGTCATGATCCCAGGGTCCTGGGATCGAGCCCCCCGACAGGCTCCCTGCTCAGCGAGAAGCCCGTTTCTCCTTCTCCCATTCCCCCTGCTTGTATTCCCTCTCCCGCTGTCTCTCTGTCAAATAAATAAATAAAATCTTAAAAAAAAGAAGAAACACTGATTCTACATAATCTCTCACTGAATAGAAGAGAATGCAATACTTTCCAACTCACTTTACTGGCATAAGGAAAAAAAATGTATCAATGGAATAGAATCAATATTCTAGAAATATCCTTGACGTTTATTGTCAATTGATTTTTGATAAAGGTACCAAGACCATTCAATGGGGGAAAGAACAGTCTCTTCAACAAATGGTGCTGGGACAACTGGAGGTACACATGCGAAAGAACGATGTTGATCCCATTCCTCACATCATATACAAATGTTAATTCAAAATGGATCAATTACCTAAATTTAAGAGCTAAATCCACAAGACTCTTAGAAGGAAACATAGATATTAATCTTCATGACCTTGAATAGGCAACAGTTTCATAAATATGACATCCAAAGTATAAACAACAAAAGAAAAAAGAGAAATTCTCCCTAAATACTTCCAAAAACTAGAAAAGGAGGGAAGACTTCCCCACTCATTCTATGAGGCCAGTATTACTCTGATAACAAAATCTGATAGGACCAAAAAAACTACAGACTAGTATCTCTGATGCAAGTGGATTCAAAAATCTTCAACAAAATACTAGCAAACCAACTCCAGCAACATATAATATAAATTATACACCAGGATCAAGTGGGATTTATCTCAGGAATGCAATGTTGATTTCACATTGAAAAGTTAAAGAAATAGGGGCGCCTGGGTGTCTCAGTCAAGCATCTGCCTTCAGCTCCAGTCATGATCCCAGAGTCATGGGATCTGGCCCCACATCAGGCTCCTTGATCAGCGGGGAGCCTGCTTCTCCCTCTGCCTGCCGCTCCCCCTGCTTGTGTTTTCACACACTCTCTCTCTCTCTGACAAATAAATAAAATCTTCTTTTCAAAAAAGTTAAGGAAATATACCATTACAAAAGAATGAAGAGTAAAAAACACATGGTCAGGCGCCTGGGTGGCTCAGTGGGTTAAAGCCTCTGCTTTTGGCTCAGGTCATGATCTCAGGGTCCTGGAATTAAGCCCCGCATCAGTCTCTCTGCTAGGCAGGGAGACTGCTTCCTCCTCTCTCTGCCTGCCTCTCTGCCTACTTGTGATCTTTCTCTCTCTGCCAAATAAATAGATAAAATCTTAAAAAAAAACCACATGGTCATCTCAATAGATGCATAAATAACACGTGACAAAATTCACCAGTTTCTTGATAAAAACACTCAATATTCCATGAATACAAGGAAATTTCCGCATCCTGATAAAAGGAACTCATAGCTAATATCATAAATAATGACAAAAGACTAAATACATTTCCCTTGAAATAAGGAACAAGACAAGGATGTCCAGTCTCACCATTTATGTTCAACATTGTACTGGAGGTTCTAGCCAGGGCAATTAGGAAAAAAAAAAGAAAGAAAAGATATCTAGGGGTGAGTCAGTTGGTGGAGTGTCTGCTTTCGGCTCAGGTTATGATCCCAGGGTCCTCGGATCAGTCCCATGTCAGGCTCCTTGCTCAGCAGGGAGCCTGCTTCTCCTTCTGCCTGCTGCTCCCCCTGCTTATGCTCTCCCTCTCTCTAATAAATAAATAAAATCTTTTAAAAAAAGAAGAAAGAAAACAATTCCACTGACAATGCTATTTAAAAAGAATAAAATATTTAGAAACAAATTTAATAAAAGCAGTTTAAAACTTATACTTGGAAAACTATAAAATATTATAAAAACTGAAATAAGATCTAAATAAATGGAACAGAACCCCATATGCATGCATCACAAATTTAATATTGTTAATATGGCAATATTCCCCAAATTGATCTACATGTTCAACACAACCCCTACCAGAAACCCAGCTGACTTCTTTGTAGAAACTGATAAGCTGATTCTAAAGATCATATGGAATTGTAACAAACTCAGAACAACCAAAACAATCTTGAAAAATAAAAAAGTTCAGAGCCCTCACACTTTCATATTTCCAAACATACAACAATGCGATAATAAAGACAGTGTAGTATTACCAGAAGAATAGACATATACATCAATGGACTAGAAATGACTGTCCAGCAAAAAACCCATATACCTGTGGTCAACTGATGTTTTTAAGATTTTATTTATTTATTTGAGAGAAAGAGAGAGCGCGCACATGTGCGCGGGCATGAGTGGGGGGAGGGGCAGAGGGAGAAGGAGACTCCCCACTGAGCAGGGAGCCCCCTGTGGGGATCAATTCCAGGACCCTGGGATCATGACCTGAGCCTAAGGCAGAAGCTTAACTGACTGAGCCACCCAGCCATTCCATCAACGGATTTTTGACAAGGGTTTCAAGGCCATTCAATGTGAAAAGAATGACCTTTTTAACAAATCATGCTGAAACAACAGAATATGCAAGAATAAATATAAATAGGGGCGACTGAGTGGCTCAGTCTGTTGCGCGTCTGCCTTCAGCTCAGGTCATGATTCTCGGGTCCTGAGATCAGCCCCATGTCAGTTTCCCTGCTCAGTGGGGAGCCTGTTTCTCCCTCTCCCTCTGCCCCTCCCCACTCCACTATTCATGCTCTCTCTCAAATAAATAAAATTTTAAAAAATATAAATATAAATATAAATATACATATTATTTGGACCACTACCATGCAACTTATAGTAAAATTAATTGAAAATGAATTAAGGTATTAAATGCAAGCTAAAACTATAAACTCTCAGGAGAAAATTTAGAGGTAAATTTTCATGACCTTGTATCAGGCAATGATTTCTAAGATATGACATAAAAAACACAAGCAACAAAAGAAAAAATAATTCAATTGGACTTCATCAAAATTTTTAAAAACTATGCTACAAACACTATCAAGAAAGTGAAAGAAGGGGCATATGGGTAGCTCAGTTGGTTAAGCATCTGCCTTCATCTCAGGTCATGATCTCAGGGTCCTGGGATTGAGCCCTGCATCAGGCTCCCTGCTCAATGGGGAGCCCGCTTCTCCCTCTCCCCCTGCCCTTCCACCCCATTCATGCTCTCTCTCTCTCTCTCTCTCACTCACTCTCTCTCAAATAAATGAATAAAATCCTTTTTTAAAAAGTGAAAAGAAGGGCGCCTGGGTGGCTCAGTGGGTTAAAGCCTCTGCTTACGGCTCAGGTCATGATCTCAGGGTCCTGGGATCGAGGCCTGCATCGG
>LNAC01001488.1:117892-129935 GCA_002007465.1 Ailurus styani | reverse complement strand
TGCCTCCTGTGATCTCTCTCCCTCTGTGAAATAAATAAATAAAATCTTTAAAAAAAATAAAAAATAAAAAAGTGAAAAGAAGGGCACCAGAGTGGCCCAGTCAGTGAAGTGTCTGCCTTTGGCTCAGGTAATGATCCCCAGGGTCCTGGGATTGAGTCCCGCCTCTGGCTCCCTGCTCAGCGGGGAGTCAGCTTCTCCCTCTTCCTTTGCCTGCTGCTCTCATTTGTTCACTCTCTCTCAAATAAATAAAATCTTTAAAAAAAGAAAGTTAAAATATAAGCTACAGAACATGAAAGAGTATTTACAAGTCATATATCTAGTAACAGAATTTTATCTAGAGCATGCAAAGATCATATACAACTCAATAATAAAAACACATATAATCCAATTTAAAAATAGGCAAAAAATCTAAATAGGCATTTATCCAATAAATATACACAAATGACTGATAAGCCCAAGAAAAGGTGCTCAACACCATCAGTCTTTGAAGAAACGCAAATCAAAACCTCAATTAGATAGCACTTAACACCTACTAAGGTGGCTAGAATAAAAATGTCAGATTCTTCTCAAATGCACCTGAAACAGTTTCTGGGAAACAGACCACATGTTAGGCCACAAGTTAGTCCCAATATATTTAAAAACATAGATATCGTTCAAAGTACATACCCCAACCACAATGGGATGAAGTTAGAAATAGAACAGAGGGAAGAATGGAAAATTGACAAATTTGTGAAAATTAAATAACACCTCTTACACAACCAATGTATGCAAGAAAAAATCACAAAGAAAATTAGAAAATACTTAGATATAAATGAAAATGAAAATGCAAAGTACCAAAACTTATGAGACACAATTAATGCAATGCTAAGTGGGGAATTTATAGTTATAAACAAAATATTTTGTTTACATTAGTAAACAAAAAAGATCCCAAAACAATAACATAACTTCATAACTTAAGGAACTAATAAGAAAAGAAAAAAACTAAACCCAAAGCTAGCAGAAGGAAGGAAACAATAAAAAATAGGCAGAGATAAACAAAATAAAGACTAGAAAGACAATAGGGAAAATCAATGAAACCAAAAATTGGTTTTTTGAAAAGATCGATGAACTTGAGAAACCTCTTGCTAGATGAACTAAGAAAAAGAAAGAAGGCTTAAAATCATTAAAATTAAAAAGGGAAAATAAGATGAAATAGAGAGGGAGGCAAACCATAAGAGACACTGAACTCTAAGAAACAAATGAAGGGTTGCTGGAGGGGCGGGGGGAGGGGGGATGGGGTAATTGGGCATTAAGGAGGACACGTGTGATGTGATGAGCACTGGGTGTTATTTGCAACTGACGAATCACTAAATTCTACCTCTGAAACTAATACAGCATAGGTTAACTACATTGAATTTAAACAAAGAATTTAGAAATTTAAAGTGGTGATATTATGAATGATTCTACATAAATAAAAAGAATTATAAGAATACTATGAACAATTGTACACGAACAAATTGGATAACCTAGATGAAATGGATAAATTACCAGAAACACAAAGCCCACCAAGACTAAATCATAAAGAGAAAAATCTGAATAGACCTATAACCAGCAAAGAGATTGAAACAACAATCAAAAATCTCCTGACAAAGAAAAGCCCTAGACCTGATGGCTTCACTGGTGGCTTCTACCAAACATTTAGAGAACTAATACAATTCATTCTTAAACTTTTCAAAAAGGCATGCCTGGGTGGCTCAGGTTAAGCGTCTGCCTTCCACTCAAGTCATGATCCCGGAGTCCTGGGATCAAGCCCTACACTGGGCCCCCTGTTCAGGGGGAAGTCTGCTTCTCCTTCTCCCTCTGCCCTCTCCCTGTTTGTGCTCTCTCTCTCAAATAAATAAATAAAATCTTAAAAAAGAACTTTTCAAAAAAAAATGAATGGGAGGAGACACTTCCTAACTCATTCTCTGAGGCCAACATCACTGATACCAAAGCCACAAAAGGCACAACAATATCCCTTATGAACACTGATAAAAAAAACCCTGAAAAAATATTAGCATATTGAATTCAGCAGCAAATTAGAAGGATTATACACCACGGTCATGTGACATTTGTTCCTAGAATGCAAGGATGTTTCAACATATGAAAATCAGTCAATGCAATATGCCACATTAACAGAATGAAGGGAAAAAACACATTATCTCAAATGATGTGGAAAAAACTGACAGAATTTAACACCCTTTCATGATAAAAAACACTCAACAAAATAGGAACAGAAGGAAATCGCCTCTACATAATAAAAGCCATACATGAAAAACATACAGGGAACTTTATACTCAAGGGTGAAAGCTTTTCCTCTAAGGTCAGGTAGAAGGCAAGGATGCCTGCTTTGGCCACTCTAGTCAACACAGTACTGCAAGTTCTAGCTAGAGCAATTAGGCAATAAAAAGAAATAAAAGGTATTCAATTTGGTAAAGGATGAAGTAAAATGATCTCTATTGGCAGATTATATGATCTAATATGTAGAAACCTTGAAGATTCCACTAAAAAACTCTTAAAATTCATGAATGAATTCAGCAAAGTACCAGGATACAAAATGAACTTGCAAAAATCAGTTCCATTTCTATATACTAACAATGAACAATGAAAACTTCTGGAAGCTATGAAAACAATTCCACTTACAATAGCATTGAAAAGAATGAAATACTTAGGAGTTAACTTAAACAGGTATGTGAAAGACTTGTACAATAAAAATTACAAGACACTGGTAAAAGAAATTAAAGAAGATATAAAGGAAAACACATCCCATGTTCATGGATCAGAAGACTTGATATTGTTAAGATGTCGTTACTACCAAAAGTGATGTACAGATTCAATACAATCTCTACCAAACCCCCAATGATACTCTTTTTTGCATTAATAGAAAAACCCAGGGACGCCTGGGTGGCTCAGTCAGTTAAGCGTCCAGCTCTTGATTTCAGCTCAGGCCATGACCTCAAGGTCATGAGATCAAGCCCCACATCAGGCTCTGCCCTGGGCATGGAGCCTGCTTACAATTTTCTCTCTCCTTCTCCCCCCAACTGCTGTTCACTCTCTCTCTAAAAAAAATGTAATAGAAAAATCCATACCTAAAATTAATATGGAATCTCCAGGGAAGCCCAAATAGACAAAAAAAAATTGGAAAGGAAGAACAAAGCTAGAGGTCTCACACTTCCTGATTTCAAAACTTACTAAAAAGTAACAGTAATCAAAACAGTTTGGTACTGGCATAAAGACAGGCATATAGACCAAAAGAATACAATAGAGAGCCCATAAATAAACCTTCATATATATGGTGAAATGATTGTTAACAACGATACCAAGATAATTCAATAGAGAAACAATACTCTTCAACATACAGGGCTGGAAAAAGTGGATTATGCACATGCAAATGAATGAAGTTAGAACCTTACATAACAGCGCATGCAAAAATTAACACAAAATGGATCAAAGACCTAAAATTAGGACCTAAAATTATAAAACTTAGAAGAAAACATATAGGAAAAGCTTCGAGGGCGCCTGGGTGGCTCAGTGGGTTAAAGCCTCTGCTTTCGGCCCAGGTCATGATCTCAGGGTCCTGGGATCGAGGCCCGCATCGGGCTCTCTGCTTGGCAGGGAGCCTGCTTCCCCCTCTCTCTCTCTGCCTGCCTCTCTGCCTCCTTGTGATCTCTCTCCCGCTGTGAAATAAATAAATAACATCTTTAAAAAAAAAAAGGAAAAGCTTCGAGACATTGAATTCGGCAATAATTTCTTGGCTATGACACTTAAAGTACAGGCAACAAAAGAAAAAAGTAGACAGAGTACTTCATGAAAAATTTAAAAATGTATCCATCAAAAGCTTCAATAGAGCAGAAAGGCAGCCCACAAATGGGAAAAATACTTGCCAATCCTATCTGATAAGGAATTAATATCCAGAATAGAGAACTCTAAAATTCAATGACAAAAAGCAACTGGACTTTGCAATGTGCAAAGGATGTGAACATTCTCCAAAGAAGATAGCCAAATGGTCAATAAGCACATGCTCAATACCATTAATCACTTGAGCAATGCAAATCCAAACTACCCTGAGATGCCACCTCACACCGATTAAGAATGCTGCTATCACAAAACGGAAAGCAGCAAGTGTTGGAGAGGATATGGAGAAACCGGAAAGGTTATGCACTGTTGGGGGGCATGGAAACTGGTGCAGCCGCTGTGGAGACACCAGTGGGGCTGCTCCCCAAACAATTAAAAATAGAATTCCCATATGATTCAGCAATTCCACCTCTGGTTACATGCCCAAAAGAAGTAAAAGCAAGGCCTCAAAAAGGTAAGTGCACACCCATGTTCATACAGGCATTATTCACAACAGCTGAAACACAGAAGCAACCCAAGTATATATGCCTATGGAAAACAAATAGAATGTGGTGCAGACACACAGTGGTACGTTATTTTAGCCTTTACTTGGATAGAAACACTTACCCATGCTACAACCTGGGTAAACCTTAAGGACATTCTGCTAAGTGAAATAAGGCAGTCACGAAACGACAGACACTGGATGATCCCGTTTATACGAGGTACCTAGAGGAGTCCAATTCAGAGAGCTGGAAAGTTGAATTGTAGTCTCCAGGGGTTCGGGGAGATGCGAAGTTATTGTTTAAATGAGTGTGGGGTTTCAGTTTTACAGAATGAAAACAGTTACGGAAAAGGATGGTAAGGATGGTTTCGCGTCACCAATGTATTCAATACTGCTGAAATACACATGTCAAAATGATTAAGGTACTAAATCTTAGGTTATGTGTATTTTACAACAATAAAAAAAACCTGAAAAGAGAAAAATAGGCTTCTTGAGCACAGTCATTAGTTGAAGGGGTTCTGAACCCCGTTCGATGTCCCGCGCTCTGTTCTCAGTTATTCCCAGAGCGGCACCCCTCCTCCTACTCCTGATCACAGTGGTCTGCTTCCATCCGGTAATCGGTCATTGGTGCTTCTAACCCAACCCCAAACCTGGGGAGCCTCGAGCTCTCAAAATATGAACCACAGAAAGGAAGTGAACCCCTTGCCTTACCAGGATCCAGGAAGGGCTGGCAGTCCTCAGCAGCCCCGTAGCCCAGCTCCGGCAGCCCCGCCTGGGGCATCCAGGCCTCGGCACCAGGGGCCTCTGGGGCAGGTCCCATCACCTGCAGTGGGGGTGACTCCAGGTGGATGTTTGGGGGTACATGCGCCGGTCCCACCGGTGCCAGCTCCTCCAACAGCATTTCCTGCCTATCGATCTGGGGGAAAGGGCACAACTCATCACTCTCCAGTCGACACCGGCACTGCCTGGGGGCAGCAACGGGAGCCACCCATGTGATTTTAATTTCTGGGACCCACGTAAAAAAAGAAGGCACTGGTGAAGTCGATCAGAATGACATGCACGATTTCACCCCATATGGCTAAGATATCATACTTTCAGAACGTAATCAATATGAACAAGCATTCATGAGACATTTCACCTACTTTCTCTTTCTGACTCAGTCTTCTGAATATGGGGAGCATTTTATACTTAGAGCGCATCTCAGTGTGGACTAGCCACATCTCTAGTGCTCGAGAGCCACACTTGGCTGGTGGCTACCGCACTGGGCAGGGCACGATGAGGCCACAGGCAGGTAAGATCCTATAGAGCGAGCCAAAGCCAGGAGACAGAGAAAGGAACACCATGAATTCATTCGGTCCTGGGGGAGGGGGGTGGGCGGCAGGAAACTGTGGAAGACTCTGGCTTAGGCAGGCAACCTGCAGAGCCCGCTCAACACACGATGCCGGGCCCCTAGGGCCCAATGGGAAGCCCTTTCTCCCTTCCACCAAAGGTTCCGCCCCGTGTCTGGGGCTTCTGAGTGGGGGCAATGGCACCACCGCCGAAGGCTGACGTGGCACGAAGTTCCGTGCGGAACTGCTCCGGGCCCCCACCGAATTTGGAGTGCCCCCCAAACTTTCACCTAGGGAGAGAGAGCCTGTCCACCTCACCCCAGTGCTCATGGAGACACAAGATATTTCTGCATGATTTAGCATGACTGAATCATCTAGGAAAGCCCTACTTTGGAAAGCAGGCAACCGGGACACCTGCGTGGCTCAGATGGTGAAGCATCTGCCTTCGGCTCAGGTCATGATCCCAGGGTCCTGGGATCGAGCCCCGTGTCCAGCTACCTGCCCAATGGGAGTCTCCTTCTCCCTCTCCCCCAGCTTGTGCATTCTCTCTCTCTCAAATAAATAAAAAGAATCTTTAAAAAAAAAGAGGAAATCAGGCAACCACTCTATCGCTTATTGTTCAGATTGACCAACACGTGTGGCCACTTTGGAAAGTCACAGACCAGCCGTGCCGGTGGCTGTCGCCTTCACAGTAAGTCTCTGCATAGATGTGAGCACGTGACAACCTCATGAGGTCTTCCGGTGTGGTCAAGCCCCAACGTGTGTGTTCACATGCTCGATCGATGATGACAAACTACATTCCCTTTCCTTTACATGCTTTCTAAGTTCCACTTGACTTGGGTTGGCAACATCTTCTTATAAAGAGTCAGATAATAAATAATTTACATTTTGTGGGGCATGTTGGTCTACTGCTTACAGTTCTTGTATTAACAACCCTTTAAAAAAGTAATAACCAGGGATGCCTGGGTGGCTCAGTCGGTTAAGCATCTGCATTCACCTCAGGTCATGATCCCAGGGTCCTGGGATCAAGTCCCACCTCAGGTTCCTCATTCAGTGGAGAGCATGCTTCTCCTTCTACCTGCCACTCCTCCTGCTTGTGCTCTCTCTCACTCTGACGAATAAATTTTTTAAAAATCTTTAAAAAAATAAAAATAAAGGGGCACCTCGGTGGCTCAGTCGTTAAGCGTCTGCCTTCGGCTCAGGTCATGACCTCAGGGTCCTGAGATCGAGTCCCACATCAGGTTCCCTGCTCAGCGGGAGACCCTATTTCTCCCTCTTTCACTCCCCCTGCTGGTGTTCCTTCTCTCACTGTGTCTCTCTCTGCCAAATAAATAAATAAAATCTTTAAAAATAAAAATAAATAAAAAATAAGAAGGTAATAATCATTATTAGCTCACAGGCTGCAGAAAACAGGCCATGAGCTGCATTTGGCCCACAGACCACAGAGCACTTCTTACAGCAATGCTTTTGATAGGAGAAGAGGCAGTACCAAACATTTGTTCTAGAACAGGAGTTGGGTTTAATAGTTGAGAACTGCTGAGCCATATATGCTAATTCCAGAAGAAGGGAAAAATGAAAATCACTTCAGGGAAAGCACGGAGCTTATGATAAAAATGTCTAATGAAGTATCAGATGTCTCTGCTACTTCTTTTTGTCTCATTACCAAGATCTCAAACTCTTTTCTCACCTGCTGCTCTGGTATCTCCAGTTCTCTCTGCAAGTCTTCTATCAGTGATACGACTCTTTCTCTATTCTCTGGGCAATGTTCCCTCACCCAGGTCTCTATCTCCGTGGGCAGAATGGTTAGGAACTGCTCCAACACCAGCAGCTCCAGAATCTGTTCCTTCGAGCGCATCTTTGGCTTCAGCCACTGACAGCAAAGCTCCCAGAGTTTGTTGAAAGCTTCATGAGGTCCAGCTGCTTCTTTGTACTGGAACTGCCTGAAGCGCTGGCGGAAGACTTCACAGTCGGCATCGTAGTCTTGAAACATGGAGTCCTGATTCAACGAGGCCTGGATCGCACAACCCAGGGCCACTGCCATCGCCCCGCTTTGGCCGTGGACACTCTCTCTGGGGCCTGAAGTCTCAGACTCCAATGTGCTTCTCTGTGTAGGCGTCAAGGGGAGCCACCCACAGCTAAGGACAGGACAAAAGGAGAAAGAAGGAACAGCAGTGGTCACCCCAGGCCATACTCAGCTCCCTTAACTTGCTCACTTTCCACTATGCCCTAGGGCAGCCGACCCTAATCTTCATTGGTGATTTTGAATCTAATGATGGCCATGGAATCACTGCCTAGAAAAACACACAGACAAATCTAATTCTACAGACATTTTCGAAAAATTTACAAACTGCTCTAGACCACACACAGACCCTCCAGGACTCCACTACCCAACCTGCAGCCATAGGTTCCATGTGGCTGTTTGAGTTTAAATCCATTGAAATTGCACATTCAGTTTCTCGTTCAAACTAGCCACGTTTCAAGTGCTCCACAGATATCACTGGACAAAGTTCTACTGGACAGCTCTAGAATCCCATTGATCCGAGGCTAAGACCTCTTCCCATAAATGAACCACCTTAGATGTGCTGGCCTGTAAACTCACTCCCAGTCTAATACACGCTGTCTTGTGTCTCTGAATATACGCAGGCCACAGAAGAAATGGGGGAGCACCAATGAATGACCATGAAAGCCCACGTGCCTTTCAGTAACCCATGGTCACCTTCAATCGACGGCATCTTAGCTAGAGGCTCACCTCCACAGGCTGCCCATCCATAACCCTCCATTCTTCTCCACTCAACCTACGTGTACTTCCGCCAACATTGGCCTGACCCTCGACCAGCGATGGCGTGGCAGGGGGCTTTCTCATGACAAGAACACACTGCCACAGGGCAGGCCACCAGCCATCTGGTCTACACAAGAAACCAAGGACACTGATCACGTTCATGGCGCTATGTACACGTGCTGTTCCAAGTCTCCCGCACGTGGCAGGTCACTTGGCGCTCACCCAGAGCGAATGGGTGGGGACTAGCACGATGCCCTGAGTACAGATGATCAGACTGAGGTTGGAGGCTCAGGAGCACAGAATAAGCTGTCCCAGGTCCCATTGTCAATGCCAGAGGGAAACGGTGAGAAGGTTAGAATGAACAGATCTCTGCAACATTCATGTCTAAAAATCATCCAAACGTTCTTAGTGCAATGTCTGAGGTCACAGACTGGTATAGACCAAGTCTCAATACCAGCACCCGCCCTATGCTACAGATTCTCTCTATATATTTGCAAAGATGCCTCACATATCCATTCTCTTCCCTGGAGTGGCACAGAGAAAAAATACTCATAATCTTCCTACCTAGTCATCCCAAATGTACATTGTGACCCTATATCCATTATCTTGATGATAACCTGAACTTTTAGAAGCAGACCAATTTATGTGGGATAACCTGCTCACTTTGTGACCCTAACATCCTGTCTGTAACATGAAAATAATCATAGCACCGATTTCAGAAAATGTCCTGTGGTGGCCGCAGCTGCGTGGAAGCGATGGGCAGCGAGCCTGGCCTGGCCCAGAGGAAGGGTCCAGCGAACTTCCTGCTCCCCACCACTCATCCCTCCAAAGCTTCCACGTCCCCCGCCTGGGCCCCGAACCCTACTCGCTGGAAGGCATCCGGGGACCCGGCGGGCTTGGGCTGTGGACCCGCCCTGCTCCTGCTCAGCCTTGCAGCGGGCCGCCCTCCCCACCTGGGCCCGAACCCTCCACCGAGGCCCACGGGGCCCTGACTGTCACGCCATCCCTCCAGCCGCCCTTCCGCAGGGACACCTCACTGCACCCCAGAACTCACGGCTTCTCCCCAAACCGGCCCGAGCGAGCCCGCGCTCACACGGCCCCCGGATAAAGAGGGTGTGTGCAAAGCGGGCACTCGGGGAAGGGCGAGGAGGGACACGTCGCGGGAACTTCTAAAAGCCGGCGACAAATGGGCTGCCCGGGGCGCGGGCACGGCCCCAGCGCGCTCCCCACATTATGTCCCGGTGCACCGACAAGCGCTCCCGGCCCCGCACAACCCCGGCAAGGCCAGGCCGGGTCGCAGGGAGCGGCGGGGGGACCCGGGCCGGACAGGGGCCCGCCGCCCGTAGCTAGTCCACGCGCCCGCCGCCGGGTCAGGGTTGGCGGCCGCGGGGTGGCGTCGCCCTAGCGGGATGGGAGCCCCGCCGCCCGCGCCGGCGCCCGCGCCCCAGGGACGGCCACGCCCTCTGGCCGCTCAGGGACTCACCGCCTCGGCGCCCACGGCTCTCCCAGGCTCCCCGGGGCAGCTGTACAAGACGCAGGCGCGCGCTCACCCTGCGGACTACATTTCCCGTCAGGCGCCGAGGCACGCTCCCCGCCAAATGGGCCCATGAGCAAGCTGACGTGGGAGGGGCCGCCACTTCCTTGGCCTCCTAGGGGCCTCCTGGCGCTTTGGAAGCTTTCACGTTTCCGGTCTTAAGCGCTTCCAGAGCCCAGGGGCATGGGTGGGACGTCCTCGGTTCCTGATCCTAGCAAAGGCTTCTCTTACAATCGCCCCAGAATAACCCCAGCGGTGGGGACCTCGTTTAACTCTTTTACTCCTGGGTCACTGATTCTCAGGCCTCTCCGTGCAAGAATTCCCTGGGAGGCCTTGGTAAAACTTCAGATTCCTGGGCCCCTTCCCGACACCCTGATGCACCACATCTCGCATGAGCTAAAGAACACTCATTTCTTTTTTAAAGATTTTATTTATAAGAGAGGGAAAGCACGAGCACAAGCGGGGGGGAGGGGCAGAAGGACAGGGAGCAGCAGACTCCTCAGTGATCAGGGAGCCCCACGGGGCTCCATCGCAGCTATGACCTGAGGCACCTAGCACCCCCCCCCCGAGAATTTGCATTTTATTTTATTTTATTTTGTATTTATTTATTAGGACAGAGTGGGGGGCCTGGGGGGCTCAGTGGATTAAAGCCTCTGCCTTCCGCTCAGGTCATAATCTCAGGGCACTGGAATCGAGCCCCGCATTGGGCTCTCTGCTCGGCGGGGAGCTGCTTTCTCCTCTCTCTCTGCCTACTTGTAATCTCTCTCTGCCAAATAAATAAAATCTTTAAAAAAAAAAAAAGAAAGGGAGAGGACAGAGTGAGTGAAAACAAGGAATGGGCAGACAGAGAAGGAGGAGCAGACCGCATACCCAGCAGGGAGCCCTCCCTGGACTCCATCCAGAGACCTCGGGACCATGACCCCAGCCCAAGGCAGACGCGTAACCGACTGAGCCAAACAGGCAGGCCAAAAACTTCCATTTTCATAAGCTTTCCTGGCCGTATGCCTTTGGTCTTCTTCTTGCGAGTCACTTTGGCCTAGAGCTACCTTTCAAGTTTCATGACTTGAAGACCCCAGCTTCTAGCTTCCTACGCCGACCGCTCCTCTTCTAACCTCGGCCACCATCAGAGGGCTCCTGGGGGCTTGGGTTCCCTACCGCGGCCTCCTCTTGGCTTCCAATGGGCCCTGCCCATGGGGTCATATTGACCTGGGGGAGTTGGCACGAGGCCAGAGAAGATGCTGTGACTGGGGAGACGTCATCCTCACTCTGGTCCCCGATTGCTGTCGTTGGTGTTGGGGCATCAGACTTGAGTGCTGTGATTCCCTTGGTGGGAGCAGGTCCTAGTCCTGCGAGGGCCCCGGACAGAGAGAAGAGAGCCTCCTGCGATTATGCCTCCCAACCCCAGGCGGAAGCGGGTCGAGGGGCAGGCACGCCACCGCCCCCAACCCAGGAAGGCCTCAGCCCTGGATACAGATCCGCGGGGCTGGGGCTGGGGTGCTGCGCTAGAACTGAGAGCCTGGGCGAGCCGATCCTGCTGGGAATGGCGCCAACGACAGCGGTCTCAGATAGTTTTGGTGTCAGGAGGTCTAGGAACCTGACCCGGGCTTCCGGCCCAGGCTCCCAGGAGAGAAAAGGCTCCTGATTGACACCCCCCCCCCGAGTGACTACGCCTGCCACCAGGAGCTGCCCCCCACCCCCACCTCCATTGCGCGACCTGATGGCCTCCAATCTGAGCCTGTGGCTTTTGCCCCTAGGCCCCTGGAAACCGTCAGGCGACTCCTGGAGCTTTGCCAACCCTCGGTGGCTTCGGCCTGAGATGCACACCCAGAGCAGGTGCTAGAGCTATTCCTGCCCTCCTGGCACAGAGGATCCACGGCCGGGTACAGAAGCTGCTCCGCAGAGCTGCGAACAAGCTGTGCCTCCTGCTCATCCACGCAGAGAGCTTGCGAGATGGGGGAATCGGTCAGAGAGAGAGAGACAGCGAGAGCGGGCTTTTATGTGGTTTGGGTTGGTCCCGAAGACTGAGACACCGCGGACTCCTATTTCCC
>LNAC01001488.1:78547-89748 GCA_002007465.1 Ailurus styani | reverse complement strand
GGTGGCCCAAACTGTTCTCCCTTTACATAATTTTGTCATTTCAAGAGTGTTTCATAATTGGTATCATATCATCTGTAACATTTTGAAAATGGCTTTTTCCCCCCACTCACCATAATTCCTGCAATTTTTCCAAATCATTCTGTGTAACAATATTTGTTTCTTTCTATGGCTGTATGGATATACTGCAGTTTGTTGAAATAGTCACCTAGGGAAGGACATCTGGGTTGTTTCTAGCCGTTGACTATTACAAAGAAGCTCGTGTGGACATGTAGTTGAAGTTGGTATTTTTATGATGGAGGCTTTATCAGATAATTCTGACATCTGATTAATTTTGGAGTTAGTGTCACTTGATTGTCTTTTCTCATTCAAGTTGAGAATCTCCTCGTTCTTTGTATGAAGGATGACTTTCCAGCGTGCCCTGGACATTTTGGATATCATGTTAGGAACCATTGGGTTCTACTTAAACTTTGTGTTTTAGCAAGCATTCCTCCTGTATGGTTTGTTTGGGCTGCAGGGTACTCTTGAGGGCTGTGGTTGGAAGGAAAAGATGATTTTCAGAGTCCATGTGGTGCTTTTTTAAAAAATTTTATTTATTTATTTGACACACAGAGAGAGATCAGAAGTAGGCAGAGAGGCAGGCAGAGAGAGAGAAGGAAGCAGGCTCCCCATCGAGCAGAGAGCCTTATGCGGGGCTCGATCCCAGGACCCTGAGATCAGGACCTGAGCCGAAGGCAGAGGCTTTAACCCACGGAGCCACCCAGGTGCCCCTCTTTTTTTTTAAGTAATCTCTTTACCCAGTGTGGGGCTCAAACTCGTGACCCAGAGATCAAGATTTGCCTGCTTCGCTGACTGAGCCAGCCAGGCGCCCTATGTGGTGCTATTTTGGTATGCTTGGTTGAAGCTGCTGCTGGGATTTCCTCGTGTCCCTGTGGATCATATTTGAGGAAATAGAAGAAACCTACCCAGGCCAGCGTGTGTTAGGATTGTCGGTGGGGGAAAGGATCCCCCTGCCTTCAGAAAAAGCAGTGTTTCCAGTTTTGGGGGCTTTGGGAGGCAGGACGCCCTCAGCCAGTGGAAGATGGGGACCATTCCGGGCCAAGCCGTTGTTGGGGCCTGATTCCCTGTGCTGGTGCCTCCCAGCAGCAGAGCGTCTCGGGGTGGGGGAGGGCATGTTCAGGCCCAGTGGTGAAGGAGAGGGATGCTGGGCCAGGCACTTGGTTGTGGCGGGATCCCCCTCGCTGGTGTCCCTTGGTTTCAGGGTGCCAGAGTCTGCGTGGGGACTGTCAGGCTAGGTTGAAAAGGAGAGTGCCTCCCAGGCTGGGTGCTTGCTGTGCTGCTATGTCCTTTGCCTGTGCCCCAGTTACAAGGTATCTCTGTGTCAGGAGGGGAGCCTTGGATGGGGTGGGATTTTGGAAATTGTGAATCAAGGACTACATCTAACATAGGAGATGGTCTACATAAAGTATGATGCATCCATGTGATGAGCTGTTACACAGAAATGGAAAATAATGCCCTGAGAATATGACACAAAGCTCATCGCTGTATTATGGTGGAGGGTATACAAGGTGCACTGCCCAATTTTCCCAGCTGAGAAAGAGTTGGGGCAAGTCTTTTTAAAAATCATGGTTTGTGGGCGCCTGGGTGGCTCAGTGGGTTAAAGCCTCTGCTTTCGGCTCAGGTCATGATCTCAGGGTCCTGGGATCGAGGCCCGCATCGGGCTCTCTGCTCAGCAGGGAGCCTGCTTCCCCCCTCTCTCTCTCTGCCTGCCTCTCTGCCTCCTTGTGATCTCTCTCCCACTGTGAAATAAATAAATAAAATCTTTAAAAAAAAAATCATGGTTTGTGTTCACTCAGGGTCCCACAAAAAGGGAAAACCCCATCAAACAAGATCACTTATGATCACAGGCGCATGGAAGCACAGGGGAGAAAGGATAAGCCTTCCATCTGCTTTCATGCATCAAGTACAGGAAGTGAGTCACAACTGTCAAATCAATGCCACCAATTCTGCAAGGAGTCGCCGCTTCTGTTTCCTTTCACCGGGACGGCCTCCCCTGTCTCCAGGTCGCTTTCCACCCCTGTGCTGCCCAGAGTGGAGCCCAGCCCCTTCGGGGAGCACCAGATACTGAGAGATACTCCAGATCCTCACTGCCTGGCGCGGGGCTTGTGAGAAGTCTGTCTGCGGGCGGTGGAGGGTTTCCTGGTCCTCTTTGTAGCAGAGCACACTCCAGCTGCGGTGTGGACTTTTTTTTTTTTTTTTTTTTGCTGCTGCGGTACAGGTCTGTGAAACATCAGGCTTACACCTTTCACAGCACTCGCCATAGCCAAAGCCCCCAGTGTCCATAACCCAGCCACCCTATGCCTACCCTCCTACCCCCCAGTAACCCTCAGTTTGTTTCATGAGATTCAGAGTCTCTTATGGTTTGTCTCCTTCCCCATCCCATCTTGTTTCATTTTTTCCTTCCCTACCCCCTACGACCCCAGCCCTGCCCCTTAAATTCCTCCTATCAGAGAGATCATATGATAATTGTCTTTCTCTGATTGATTTATTTCACTTAGCATAATAACCTCTAGGTCCACCTATGTCATTGCAAACAGCAAGATTTCTTTTCCGTAGATGGCTGCATCGTATTCCATTGTATATATACACCACATCTTCTTTATCCATTCATCTGTTGCTGGACATCTAGGTTCTTTCCATACTTTGGCTACTCCCTACGACCCAGCAATCGCACTACTGGGTGTTCACCCTAAAGATACAAACATCGTGATCCTCAGGGGCACATGCACCCGAATGTTTCTAGCAGCAATGTCCACAGTAGCCAAAAAATGAAATGAAATTAAATAGAAAATAAAACACTCAGTGCAGAACCTGGTGCACAGGCACGAGTGAGCCACCTGGGGACAGATAGAGCTGACAGATCTCCTTTCTTCTGTGTCCCTGCCCCTGTGCTCAGTGTAAGGTAACAGTGGCAGATTCTTCAGGGAATCACCTGCTGCGGGAAGTCAGGATGGATGACCTCCCATTCTCTCCAGGTGCTATTTCAAACAGCCTGTCCAAACCCCTTCTGCCAGGATCCCCTGAGGTCACTGCATGGGTGGGAGACAAATTATGCTAGAGACTGAACAATGTATTTTTTTTAAAAAGCTTGTATTTATTTATTTGCGAGAGAGGGAGAGAGAGTGAGCACAGGCTCGCGGAGGGGCAGGCAGAGGGAGAAGCAGGCTCCCCGCTGAGCAAGGAGCGTGATGTGGGGGCTCAATTCCAGGACCCTGGGATCAGGACCCGAGCCAAAGGCAGATGCTCAATCAACTGAGCCACCCAGGCGCCCCTGAACAATGTCTTTAACACAGGTTCGCTTAGGAATTTCATAAGGGAATAGCACACAGGAGAATGTTTTTCAGTAGACTAATACAGAAACATCATAATTAAAATCTATCACACTATTGTTCCAGGTAAGGAAGATGAAAAGAATGAAGTCCAGATTTGGTGGAGGTGTAGCTCTATATGATTTGGTTCTAGGGAGAGATAACTTAGCCAATGGAAAGCTGACCTCCAGCTACCAGCGCAAAAGTAAAAGTCCCCTGTTGTTAGAGCAGGTTGCTAGGGAACCAGTGGGCCCACCAGTGTTGCTAGGCAAGAAGATGGCCTTCCCAAGGCCAGTGCCTGGCTTTCATCACTGCTGGAAAAAAGAGGTGTCTTTACTGTGGCAGTAGCTAATTGCCCCAAAGTCGTTGGAGAACTGTTTAGATCAGCAAGTGTGGCCTTGTCCAGACGGAACACTCTTGGATAGTTCTCCCAAATTCTTGGTATTTGTAATCAAAATGTCCCCTTACACGGACATGTTGCTGCTTCATATTTTTTTAAGATTTTAATTTATTTATTTGTCAGAGAGAGAGAGAAAGAGAGACGGAGAGAGAGCACAAGCAGTGGGAGAAGCAGAGAGAGGGAGAAGTAGACTATCCGCTGAGCAAGGAGCCCAATGTGTACTCGATCACAGGACCCCCAGGATCATGACCTGAGTCGAAGGCAGCTGCTTAACCAACTGAGCCACCCAGGCATCCTGCTGCTTCATATTTTTAAAAAGATTTTATTTATTTACTTGAGAGAGAGAGAGAAAGAGAGAGCTCATGCACAAGCAGGGGGAGTGGCAGGCAGAGGGAGAGGGAGAAGAAGGAGAGTGAGAAGCCCCATGGAGCAGGGAGCCCAATGCAGGGCTTGATCCCAGGACGCTGAGATCACGACCTGAGCCAGAGGCAGAGGCTTTAACCCACTGAGCCACCCAGGCTCCCCCCTTTTATATTTCTTAAGAGTTATTTATTTGAAAAAGAGAGAGAGGGAGAGCAATTGAGCATGGGGGTGGAAGGGCAGAGGGAGAGGGAGAGAGAGACTCTCTAGCAGACAGATGCTCTGCTGAGTGAGGAGCCTGACAGGAGCCAAAATCAATAGTTAGAGGCTCAAGCGAGTCCCCCAGGTGCCCCTCCTTCATGTGTTTTTTTAGATAAGCCACCCTTGGGTGGCATGTTCTGAGGTAGTGCATTCTTGTCTGTGAGAACAGATGAGATGATGACATCCTGACACAATTTACTTCATCCTTCTAGCAAAACATTTTTGCCTTTGCCATAAATAAGTGGATTAAAACAGACTTCACTCAAGTCAGAAACAAGTGGATTTGAAATAATACCAAACCATTAAACAACAAAGAGACAGCTGAGTTCATACCTTTTATATTCCTTTTAGCTTTATTTATTTTTTAGTAATCTCTACACTGAATGTGGGGCTCGAACTCACTACCCAGAGATCAAGAGTCACACATGCTCTTCTGACTGAGCCAGCCAGTTACCCTGATAAACACTTAATTTTTTTCTTTTCTTCTTTTTAAAGATTTTATTTATTTATTGACAGAGAGAGAGAGAGAGAGAGAGAGAGAGAGAGAGCACAAACAGGGAGCAGCAGGCAGTGGGAGAGGGAGAAGTAGGCTCCCTGCTCAGCAGGGAGCCCAATGTGGGGCTGGATTCCAGGGCCCTGGAATCATGACCCAAGCCGAAGGCAGTCTTAACCAACTGAGCCACCCAGGTGCCCCAATTTTTTTTTCTTTTTCACTAAGTTCTCTGCCCAACATGGGGCTTGAACTCACAACCATGAGATCAAGTGTCACATGTTCTACTGACTGAGCCAGCCCGGTGCCCCAATACCTTTTATATTCCTACTTTTATATCATATATTATATGCTTTTATGCTCTAATATTCCTGTAAGAGAAACCGGAACAGATTTCAATTGGTATTATAGAAAGGCAAGGTCAATACCGGGGACAATAAAGATCCATGGCCCCTAAGACCCTGTGACACAAGAGAGTATCTGGGAGACAGGAATTGACCTTGAGCGAGAGCCCCGCCCTCTTGTAGCAGAAGATTTTGGCAGGAGCCTCTGGGTAGAGAATTGGTACCACATTTATATAACAATGGAAACAAAGCCCTAGTACCAGACCTGGGGCGGGCAGGTGGAACAAGTTGTATAGCAACAATAACCAAACTTTGATTTTTTCCCCCAGGAAATCACTTTAAAATTTTTACTGCAATAATGAAGAACCATATAGTTCTAAGTATCATAATGAGAAATTTGAGGTTTTGAAGTCAGCATCCTTTTAAGAAAAATTTCAAAGCTTATGGTGGAATTGCTACATCAATTCATATCATTTTGGAATGTGCAAAATCACCACCACTGCTTGGGAGGCGAGTTGATCTAGATGTTTTAACAAGTGGTTGAAACCGTTAAGTCTTCAGTATGTGTTATAAGAAAACCAACTAGCAAATTTATTAGCACTAAGAGAATATCTTTTAAAAATGTTTATTTATTTATTATGTGAGAGAGAGAGAGTGCCTGAACATGAGCAGGGGGGTGGGCAGAGGGAGAGGGAGAAAGTCTTCAGCTAAGTCCCTACTGAAAGCAGAGCCCAGTACCGGGGCTCAGTCCCAGGACCCTGAGATCATGACCTGAGCCCAAATGAAGAGTCAGACACCCAACCAACTGAACCACCCAGTTGTCAGAGCACTAAGAGAATTCTAACTTTTCTTTCTCCCCAGGATCTCAAGCATATCAAGATCAAGGTCAATGAAAGGAAAAATATTTGTTTCGAAGCATTTTGCCTTTATCTTTCAATCTAGCTTACAAGCACTTTTGAATAAAAATTGACTTCCATTCTGAAAAAGAAGACCCGTTTCCTTGTGATCATGTAAGTCCTTACAAACAAGGGATTATATGTATTTCTTCTACAAGAAGAGTTTAAGTTTGCCTCTTGTCTAACACAGGTACACAGAAGAGGCAGTAGGAGTGACCTAGGGAAATTGAACAATGTTAGATAATGGCTATTGATGAAAATTTGCTCATATCACACCCACAAAATATGTGATCAATCTTACAGCTAACATTAATATCCTTTATACAAAGTGGTCAATAAGCATATGCATATATGCTCAGTGTCATTAGCTATTAGAGAAATGCACATAAAAATCACAGTGAGACACCATGTCACAGTACCGAGATGAAAAAGACAGATTATAACAAGTGTTAGTGAGGATGTGAAGAAATTAGAACCCTCATACACTACCAGTGGGAATATAAAATGATGTATCCCCTTTGCTAGATAGTCTGGCAATTCCCCAAATGATTAAACGTAGTTACCATATGATCCAACAATTATACCTTTACCTACATACGCAAAAGAAATGAAAACATGTCTACACAAAAATTTGTACATGAACGTTCATAGGAGAATTATGAATAATAGCCAAAGGTAGGAAAAAACCTCAGTATCCTGTAACTGATCCAGTTTTTTATCCATACCATTGTGTGGATATATCACATTTTGAAACACTAAGTAAAAAGAGGAACTATGTAAACTTTAATTAAAGGCATTTTCTTTTTCCTGAACAGCTCAGTGTGTATATTCATACAAGGTGGTGTATTCATACAATGGTATGGTATGCCTATATAAAACCATTCAGCAGTAAAATACAATTGAGGGAGCAGAGGTCAAGCTGAGGGCAGAGCCCAAGCTGACACCCCACAACCTGCTCCAATCCCAGGTGGCATCCGTGTGACATTCCTCAGTCACTCCCGGCTGCCCTAAAGCTAAGGGAAGGAAAAGCGAATGGTTAACTGATAGAGATCACAGTTCCGCAGGACCTGAGTCTCCCTCCGTTTACAAATGTGCTAGGGATTTACAAGAAAAAAGCATTTTTATCCATGACCTAACTTCCAGAAGGAATCTCCCAAGGGTCTTAATGCTTTACTAGAGGGAAAAGCAACCTTAACTTGACAATGGCAAGGCCTCCAGGATCTGTTAGGTCCTATTTAGCATATGAAAGTTCTTTTGAAACCTTCCCTTTTCCCTTATGGCCCCCAGCTCCCAAGTAGATAATCAATCACCCCTGACAAGCCCAGTGCAGCCGCTCTTTCTGCCCGAGGGCCCTGTCCCTTTGTTTTAGTGAAACCACCTCTTTGCGCTAAAGATGCCTCAAGAATTCTTTCTTGGTCGTGGGCTCAGGACCTCACCCACATTCAAAAACTACATCACAATGAAGTACTGATATATACTACGGCATGGATGAAGCTTGAAAACATCAGGCTTAATGAAACAAGCCAGACACGAAAGGTCATGTATTTTTTTTTTTAGATTTTATTTATTTATTTGTCAGAGAGAGAGAGATAGCGTGCGAACAAGCAGGCAGAGTGGAAGGCAGAGGCAGAGAGAGAAGCAGGCTCCCTACCAAGCAAGGAGACTGATGTGGGGCTCGATCCCAGGACGCTGGGATCATGACCTGAGCCAAAGGCAGCCGCTCAACCAACTGAGCCACCAAGGCGTCCCGAGGTCATGTATTTTATAATTCCATTTATGTGAAATGTCCAGAGTAGGTAAACGTATAGAGACAGAAAATAGATGATTGGCTGCACAGGGTAGGTAAAGGGGAATTATTGGAAATGAGGAGCTACAAGTAAAGGGTTTGGTGTTTCTTTTGGGGGGTGATGTAAATATTCTATAATCAATTGCCATGTTGGTGGCACAACTCTTACTGACTTCTAGCATATTTAAATTGAGTGAATTGCATGGTTTGTGGGTTATATCACAATAGTTACAAAAATGTAATTACTAGAACCAGAAGTCAAAGTCATGTTTAATAACTTATTAATATGGGGGCACCTGGGCAGCTCAGTTCAGTGTCGGGCTCTTAGTCTTCACTCCGGTCTTGATCTTGGGGTCATGGTTTCAAGCCCCACATTGGGTTCCACATGGAGCCTACTAAAAAAACAGTAACTCATTAATACACTCAGGCCTCAGTTTCAAAAGCTACCAATTTTAGAATTGGATCTACTCTGCCACCATTTTTTTTGATTTCTACTTGTTGCATCTCTTTCAGCACAAAATGAAACCTTTGAGATTAACTTGTAGCATCAACAAAATCAAGGAGGTAGTCCAGACCATTATACAGCAGATCTTTTTTTTAAAAAGATTTATTTATTTGAGAGAGGGAGAGACACACTCTCACGGGAGCGAGTGTGGGAAGAGCAGAGAGAATCCTAAGCAGACTCCACACTGAGCATGGAGTCCAACGCGGGGCTCAAGATCACGACCCCAAGATCATGACTTGAGTCGAGACCAAGAGTCAGGTGCTTAACCGACTGTACCACCCAGGCACCACATAGATGATACTTTAAATTCATCAGTCTGTTCTTCATTAGTCTCTCCTGTTTTCTGAACAACTGCCTTGGTAATTGGAGGTTCTTCATCAGTCTCTCCTGTTTTCTGAACAACTGCCTTGGTAATTGCAGGTAGCCTTTTCTTCTTCATTCCCATTTAGCCACACCCTATCTTTTTCCCAAGCTGGCTTCTAATTCTCCATGTTTCTCAAGAATTTACCTATACTTGCCCTCTTCTAAGCTTTTCAGATCATAGTCAGGTTCCTTTCTGTAAAGATTTCCTAGGAAGCTGCTATATAGTTCTTTGTTTTACTCCATCTCAGCTCTTGGCCCAGTTAAAAATCACAACATTTTTGTGTTGTGGATTTTGATTCTGGAAACTTTTTCCTTGTCTTGTTCATTGTAACCTTATTCAAAATTATGATTTTCTTCAAGTTGTTTCCACCTATAGAGTCATTTTCAGCTCAGGATCACACCTTGATTCCTTGGGTGAATCAAGGTTGAAGTGTTTAAAGGGAGGAAACTACCCTGTAGAATTTAAATACTTTCTCTTCTGGTGTTTCAAACATATTAGCCAAAATTTAACTATAAATGGTATCTAGGTGTTATGAGTTCAATTAGAAGCCTTTAATTTTGCAGACAATGTTCAATGTTTGGTTTTACTATTAACCATATTAACAACACATACTGAAATTTGTTGTAAGTAAATTACAACTTGTCTTCCTGGAGTCTGTAGTCCTTTGAAAGATTTTTCTCTTTGGTACTTGGGTGGCTCAGTCGGTTAAGTGGCTGCCTTCTGCTCAGGTCATGATCCAAGGGTTCTGGGATCGAGCCCCACATTGGGGAGTCTGCTTCTGCTCCTGCTTGCTCTCCCCCTCCCCGTACCAAATAAATAAACCAGAGTAGGTTGAAGAGAACATTATACTTATTTCTATTTTTATTCTAAATGGTTAACTGTTTACAGATAATTTCTGTTGAAGACAGTTACAAGGAATAACTTTATGTAGATTAATATATAAACTTCACATGGTGTAAAAACCTTAAGATTTAAAAAAAAATAAACAAAGAAAAAGAAAATGCCTTTTATCTAACTACCCTGTTGGTTAGCGAGTGATTCAATTGAAGGATAAGCCCAGGAATTGTTCAGAAGTAACAATCCCTTGACTTCTTCGTTGTCCAAAAACATTAAGTTGAAAAATGCTTGACCTCAGGAACAGAGCTTTGAAAGGAAGATTCTGAAAACATTTCTCCGGTGAGGCAAACATCTTTACTAGGATTATGTATCATGGATAGTGCACTGTGTCTTTGATGGGATTTTGGAATACAGGTGAGGTTCGGTGGGGTGAGGTCTGGAGCCCACCACCAAGAAAGAATTCTTGAGATGTCTTTGGTGCAAAATGGTGGTTTACTAAAGCACACGGACAGGACCATGGGCAGAAAGAGCTGCTGCACTGGGGCCTTGAGGGGCTGTGATTATATACTCCGGAGTTGGGGGACATGGACACGGGAGGTTTCAAAAGAACTTTCATATGCTAGAGAGGACCGACCTACAAGGTATCCTACAAGATACCAGAGGTCTTGCCACTGTCAAGTTAAGGTTGTTTTCCCCCCAGCAAGGTATTAACATTAAGATAGTAGGGAGGGCGCCTGGGTGGCTCAGTGGGTTGAAGCCTCTGCCTTCGGCTCAGGTCGTGATCTCAGGGTCCTGGGATCGAGTTCCGCATCGGGCCCTCTGCTCAGCAGGGAGCCTGCTTCCTCCTCTCTCTCTGCCTGCCTCTGCCTACTTGTGATCTCTCTCTCTGTGTCAAATAAATAAATAAAATCTTTTTTAAAAAAAAGATAGTAGGGAGATCCCTGGAAGAACATCTCCCATGTCCCATCCAGGAGTGGGGGGTGAGGGGAGGTTGCAGGCTGTGAGCTTAGGCTTTGTCTTCAGCTAGCCTTCTGCTCCCTCATCATCTTCTTGCTTTGGTGCAGCTGCGTTTTTCAAACGAAGAAGATCAACCTTAGCTTGAGTCTCCTTGGCTTTTGCATGTAAAAAGTCAGATAGGTGCTCTTCCTCTATTTTTCTTCTAGGCCTGTAGGTCTCTTTTCTGCTTGCCCGGGTAGCTTCTAGCACTGACTTCCAAGAGAGGTCAGTTTCATCCCAACTGCCCTACTGAGCTACACAGTTTCTTCTCTTTCAATTCATAGGGACAGTTTCATCCAAATGGCTCAACACTAGGTAAACAGTGATAATCTGGAGACTCTGACAATCCAAGACACTCAGGTTCCTAGAAAGATGACTTACCCAGAAGACTGTGCTGAGCATTACAGGAGTCATGCGATGAAACAAGGCTCCTGTCTCACAGGGAGGCATACATAATGCAGTAGAGAAAAACAAGGGATATAGAAAGCAGCAAAAGACCCCAGTTCTTGCCCAAAACCTGCCACTGGCAATCCATGTGACCCTGAGGACGTCATGTCCTACAACCCAGGAGGCTCGGGACACGTCTAGTTCCGACTT